>CM052893.1:0-54689 GCA_028534135.1 Potos flavus | reverse complement strand
TTTTTTTTTTTTTTTTTAAGATTCTTTTATTTATTTGACAGAAACAGAGAGAGAGCATAAGCAGGGGGAGTGGCAGACAGAGGGCAGGGAGCCCGATGCGGGACTCGATCCCAGGACCTCGGGATCATGACCTGAGCCGAAGGCAGACATTTAACCCACTGAGCCCCCCAGGCGCCCCTGGAAATCCTTAATAGTTCTGTCTTTGAGTGTGTGCTCTGTGCACGAAGCCCATCGCCACAGCGGAGCGGGAGGGAGGCCCCTGGACGCCCCACCCCTGGGCAGGGTCACCGACGGGGTCCCCGAGGGTCTGCATTCACCCGGAAACATCAAATAGCAAAGGAGCAGCGCTGTCAGGGTGGGCGAGAGCCTGCAGAAGAAAGGGTTCTGTGTGACGGCCCCTCGTGGCCTTCTCGCCTGCTCTTTTTCCTGCATTTTCACGCGGCCTGGA
The DNA here is from genome assembly GCA_028534135.1 of Potos flavus. Taxonomy (NCBI): domain Eukaryota; kingdom Metazoa; phylum Chordata; class Mammalia; order Carnivora; family Procyonidae; genus Potos; species Potos flavus. The sequence goes on along the minus strand of CM052893.1, from coordinate 54,241 downwards.
GCTTGTTCACACCCGCAGCGTCTGGTTAGTTTTCCCTGCGTCTCTGGACAGAACAAAGGCAAGAGACGACAAGGGATCGCCATAGGAGGGTCCCCTGTGTTCTGAGGTCCCCAGCCCCCGCTGCCTTCCTGGCCACACCTGCTGGCGCAGCACCTTCTCCAGGAGCCCGCGAGCCAGTGGCCAGAGCACGGCAGGGACGGGAAATCTGTCCTTCGCCAGGACTTGGCTGCCTCTGGGGGCCGGTCGGTCACGAATCTTCCGTAGCCGGTGAGCTGCTTCTTCGCAGGTACTTGCTGGGGACCAGCTGGGGCTGGCGCTGGGCAGGACGCCGCCGGAAGCCCAGACAGGACCACAACGCAAGCTTCTAGGGCCGGGCTCTCGGGCCGGCTCCGTTCAGGGTTTGCTGCTGAGCAGGCGGATAGTGCCTTACAAGGCAGATGACACAGACCTTGTCCTCTGCCTGGGGGACCACGGAGAAAGACGGAGTCCAGTCGGGGGACAGGAGAGGCCCCTCAACCCCCACTGCTGCATTTTGTGGCTCATGGACAGTCTTGGGGGCTTCACATGTAGGCAGGGGAAGGTCAGGGAAACACGAGGTCTTCTGCTTCATCTAAGACCTTCCTGGGGGGATGCTAGATGTCAGGGGTCACCGTGCACGGTTCCCTAACCTCCCAGGGCCCCAGGGACGCCCCCCGCCTTTGCAATTCCAGTGTCAGTCGCTTCTTGGTTGTTACCACACGCATCCCAGCCCTTCCGACACACTGGAGACCCCGCGAGGCCACACACGCCCAGGACAGCCCCCGTGCCAGGGGGCCTTTGTCCCTAGGCGGGGACCTGGCAGAGCGGAGTGACAGCTGGAGCAGAGGCACAGGAGCCTCCCGCAGGGGACATATTTGTACCCAGAAGGGCCTCATCGGTCACCTGCAATTCTAGTGCCCCCCGGGGTCCCGTGCTCTCCCCGGCAGCTCGCTCCGGAGGGCGGCTGTCACAGCCTTCGTGAAATGGGGGACTCCAGAGCTGGGAGTGCTGGGGGCCAGGAGGTGCCCTACGAGGGGGCCAGATGTCCGGGGCCCTGCTGCCCAGTGCTGTCACCGGCTCGCCGTGCCATCTGGGGTCATCCTTAGGCCGGGACAGTGGGGACATATGGTGCCTTTCCTTCTTCCACCACGCCTCAGCTCTCCCCCAGGATGGGACCCAATGACGGGTCCTGGCAGAACCCGTAAGGCCCAGAGACTGGAGGGGCCGGCTTAGGACCCCCACCTCGTCCTGAAGATGCGCCCAGCTGTACAGACAGAAAACTGCCACTCGGCCGTCTCGAGCAACAAAGCAAACGTGCTATTCTACCTTCACGAGTAAGGCCCAGCAGAGGCCCCCCCAGCGCTGCGTAATTCGGGGCTGCTCGGTGGGATTCAAGACCATTAGCACTTAGCAGTAGGTCAGGACACACAGTTTTTGAGTTCCCTCGGGGGAGACAGAAGCGCCCAACCAAAATCAGATCCCTCCCTCCGTCCCCCTCCTCGTCCTAGAAAGGGCTGGAGACCGCGTTGGTTTTTTTTTTTTTTCCCCTCCATTCTTTTAAGATTTTAATTATTTGAGAGAGAGCGAGCAGAGAGAGAGAAGCAGGCTCTCCGCCGAGCAGGGAGCCCAACACGGGACTCGATCCCAGGACCCTGGGATCATGACCTGAGCCGAAGGCAGACGCTTCACCGACTGAGCCCCCCGGGCGCCGCGGCACCAAACTTTTACCAAATACTTATGTGCCAGGCACAGCTCGGAGTGTTTTATATGGGTTACTTTTCCTAATTGCGTAGCTGCCCCTTTTCAGAGGCGGCAGACGGGCATCCAGAAACATGGTGCCCTCTGATTCCCGACCCGGGGCTTGAACCTCTGCCGCAGCTACGTCCTCGAGCTCCCGTTGGCCGTGGGCAGCCACGAGCACTTTCGTAAACCTTGCCTTCCTTTTCTCCCCGTGGTCACTTCCTTGGGAAGTGTCGGGCTCGGGGAGGCTGTCCTCAGCGCCCAAGAACAATGAGCAGCCGCCTCCTAGTGTCCCCGTCCTCTCTGGAAAGACTAGACCAATGACGGGGCCACCGGCAAAGTCGTTCCTCCAGCACCATGGGCTTTTCTCTGGATCTGCTGCTGATTGTCCCTCTGAGTTGAATGTGGAATTCTGCAGTTTTCGAGCGGGACTCGCCACGCTTCCTTGCGATGACGGCCTTCAGTCATTCCCGTGTAAACCCTGCTGTCCCCCACCCCAAGCCACTGCCCTCTGGTAGCGACGGAGTGAGTTGCTAGCATTTTTAAAGAGCGAGGTTTCAGTTGCTGTTTACAAATATTTTTCGGTTCTGTGGTTTGCTCTTAAAATCCTACTTTATTGGTGGCCGTGTTTTCGTTCTGACTTAACTCCAGATTTTTTTTTTTTTTTTTTGCCCCTTGTGAAATTGGCCCTAATGATGCTGGCCTGAAAGTAGGGACAAGCTGGTCTTTGAGGAAGGTGGTTTTGACTAATGTTTCTTATGTAACCAGCCTTTGGGATGGGTTCTTAGAGGACTGGACCGGACCTTGCTCTCAGAAGGGGTTTTCTGAAAAACCTCTTTTTGAATTCCCAGGAAGCACCAAGCTCCGAGCAGGTGCCCGGCTGTCAGCTAGCGGGCTCGCGGCCACACGCAGCCACCCCCAGTCTCCCGGCCATCTGCACGCCTTGGCAGCAGAGCAGCGACCCACACGCCCAAGCCCCGAAAGCCAGACAGAGTGGCGGCTGGAAACCTCTTGGAATCCTTGTAATTAGTAAGGGGAAAGGCCTGTTGGCTCCTGTGGTGGCCTCCTCCTCCCACGGGCCCCAGCCAGCTTTAGAAGATGACATATAATTTGCTGGGTCACCTGGAGCCCTCCGCTTTCTGGAGCTCCTCTGTGAAACCCAAGAGCTAGACCAGGTCAGTGGTTTTAAACCCCCTTCGGCTCTTATGTCATGCTGGAAAGTGGTTGAGAGTGGTGTACCCTCCCCGCTAGAGAAATGCATACCTTGCAAACCGTTCTGCGGGCTCTTTGAGGACATCTGTGGCTGAAAGCCCATCTCAACTACACAGGCTTAGAACCCCAAGACTGGTGGATGTCTGAGCTCTCTTTCAGCAAGCTGCAGAAAGTTTCTAGTCAAGGAAGCTAGCGATGGAAATGGGGGAAAGGGGGCTGCTGGCGCTTACTTGGAGGAAGCAGCTGTCCTGCCCCCAAAGGGTTTCACCGTCAGGTGTTTGTTAGCTCTTTGTTATTTTTCAGGGTTGAGTTTAACTTTGTGATGGTGCATTGTATCCCTTCACCTGACTCTAAAAAGTTTGCAGCTCCTCTGACTGAAACACTGAAATCTTTCAGGTTTGGGGGGTGGGGGGCGGAGGGAGGCTTGTGAATGCTTTTTGACCCTGGAGGCACAGGAAGGGGGAGGGGGATGCCCCAGCCACTATCAGCCTTCGCCCTCAGCCGCTTGGAACGAGAGAGAACGGGCCAGTAGGGTGACGTTTCGTGAGTTGGGAGAGAGGGCGGAAAATCTCTGCCGGTTGATCGGAGTGCTTTCCCAGCACTTCTGGGCTTGGTTAAGAGGCTTTGCTTCAATTCCAGGGACTTTTCGAATTCCTGAAATGACCTATTTGAGAGGGAGTTCAAGGAGCAGCTCAAAGATCTGTTCTCAGGGTCAAGGGAAACCTCCCAGTGTCATTTCATGGTAGCCGGAGGGGAGATGCCCGCAGCTTCCAGCATCCGGGCCGGCCCTGCCTCCTGGATCGGGCCGGACGCTGCACAGATTCAGGTCTCTGCGGTCGGGGGCTGGAGGGACGTGTGCACATAGGTGTGGACGTGCTTCAGAATATTTGGATTTGACTCAGGAAGTTGACAGGACAGGGAAGGCAGGAGGGGGAGAATCAGCACTGTGAACCCCAATTTTATGTTTGTGAAATCTCTCCCCTCCCTCTCACCACCGGTTGTTTCTGTAAAACGTGGGGCAAGAAATAGAGGACTTGGCTGCTCAATCTTTGAAATTTTGGGACGGTTCTGCTGTGCGGAGAGTGACCTGGGTGCAGAGAGCCTGCTTTTACCGCGGGGACTGGCGCTGTGCTTTCTCTCCGAACATGAAACACTTCGGACCAAGCGGGACTCAGGCTGCGATTCTCTTTAAGAGCCCTGCACACAATCTTGCTTGGAAGCCCTCCTTCCGACTCTAAGTTGGATGAGGCGATTGGGTCACGGTGCAGAAGGAGCCTGCAACTTTAAGCAAGCGTAGCCCAGCTCCAGGTTTCAAACGAAGTGGAAACTGTGAGAAGTCCCAGGCCCTCCCTCCGGCCTGGGTGCTGCCGGCCCCCCATCAGGGAATGTCTAAGTAGCCCACGATCTCTGAAGAGAAGGCTGGCGGTCCAGGTTGCCAGAGGACGCAGGGCTTTGTTTCAGGCCCGTGCACACACTCTCGCGGGCCCTGTTCGTCCAGACGTTTGTCACAGTCTTTCTGTTTGCTTCTCCAGACTGACCCAATGTTGCATTCCCCAGAACGCCTCCCAGGAAGACGAATTTCATTCACGTTTTCATAATGACCCAGAGAGGGTAAAACTGGCCGAGTTTTTCCCCTGCAGCTTCAGTCCCCTAAAGGGTGTGGGCGCCCCTCGGACCAGCTCTGCCGGCTGCTGGGCTGCAGCCGGCCCGGCGGACACCGTAGTGTCTAGACGCGGTGTCGCACGCGGAGTTGGTAACTTGTCACTGTCACATCCTCTGAGGCGTTCGTGTTTATGTCGCGGCTGCTCCTTCGCACACGGCGAAGAATGCAGACCTCAGCCGAAGCTGGGGCTCCCCGAAGATCATGGGGGTAGGGGTGGGGGGTCGGGACAGGCCGAGAGCGAGCCCGACCCCCCTCCCCCGGGTCTGCGGCCCGAGGCCTTTGCAGGGCGCGGTGGCCCCAAGAGACAAGGCTCGGGGTCGTGTGGGGCTCGCAGTGGCGCTCGCCGCCCTCGCTGCCCCCGCCGCCCCCGGGCTCGCAGACCCGGGGGGAGGACACGGAAGGCCGCGGCGGGGAATGCGGCCCCCACGTGGCCTCGCCGGGCCGCGGGGACGCCCCAGAAATCCGAGTCGCACGCTGCGAACGCGGGGCGGCCTCCAGACCCCGGAGGGGGCGGCCGCCGGGCCCGTCACGTGACTGCGCGTCGCCGCTCGCCCGTCAGGTGACCGCGCGCCTCCGCCGCCGAGCATGCCGGGAGGAGGGAGCGCGGGCCGGACTTCCGCGCGTGGGCGGCGGGGGGAGGGGCGCGGGACGCAGGGGGAGGGGCGCGGAGGGGGAGGGGCGCGGGGGCCGCAGGGGGAGGGGCGGAGGGGAGCGGAGGGGAAGGGGCGCGGGGCCGCAGGGGGAGGGGCGGAGGGCGCGCGAGGCAGAAGCCGCTGTGGGCGCCGGCCGCCCCGGCCCCCGGCCTCCGGAGCCCCGACCCCCGCGGAGGGCAGAACGGCCCGGGGGGCCGGGGGCTCTGCGCGCACCTGCCCCCCTGCCCCCCCCCCGGGCTCCGAGGGGCGCGCTGAGCCCTCGGCCCCCGTCACCCCTCCGTGTGGAAGTTGCCGCGGGATTTGACTGTCGTGAGATTAGACGGCCTCCCGCAGGGACCCAGCCGCTCAGGTGCTGCGCCCGCGGGGTCCGCGCGGGGTCCTTAGACGGAGTAAGGTCGTTCCCGGCCTGTCCCTTGAGACCGGGGCTGGCGTAAGGGACGGTCCCAGGAAAATGCCGCCCCCGAAAGGCGCTTCCGGTGGGCTGCGGTGACCCGGCGTCCCCGAGGGCAGGGTCCGGCCCAGGGGGCTCCACCGCCGCCTGCCCGGGGCCCGGGGCGCAGCGCGTGGGCGTCCTGCAGCCGGCTGCTGGCCCTTGGGCGGTGGTCTCCGCGGGAGTGTGGCCGGCGACGCCAGGTGTCCCGCCTGTTTGCGGGACGGATCCCGTGAGGCCCTGAGAAGAGCAAGGGGGTCGTGGGGGGCCTCGCCGTGGGGAAGGAGGGGGCCCGTCCGTCGCCTGGGTCTTCCTGCCGCGAAGTCGTTTCCCTGCTTGACGGATTACCTGATGCGGTATTCCGGCCTCCTCCTGCTCCCGGGAATTTCCTCTGGTCTTAGGGAAGCATCTCGGGCCTTTCCGACCCTCGCTGGGCGTGCAGGGAGTGTTAGGGCAGCCGCGGCAGGAAGATCTCTGATAAAGGCGCAGTTGGGGAGCGGAAATGGCTCTTTGGCGCTGACCGCGGAGCAGAATTCGGGAGTGTTAGGGTGCTGATGCTGTGAGGTCGGGTAGCAGGGTTCCGTGGGTCGTGACACTGAGCCCTGTCGTCCCAACCGGGCGAGCTCATCTCGGGCCCAGCCAGCAGCGGGCTTTGGCAAGGCTCCCCATCCCTACTAACCCCGGCCACGCGGACATTATACTGAGCGTGTCTCCCGCATCCGTGGAGCTTAAGACCTGCGGTCCTCGGAGAAAACGGCGGAAGTCCGCTTTTGAAAGTAGAGGCGCTAGCGAGAGTAGCGCCCGCAGAGCCTGGTAGGAATCCTCCTCTCGGGCTGGTCCTTTCTGTTGGCAGAAGAGGCCCTTCCTCCAGCGGCAGGCATCGGGCTGACCTAGCGGGGAGCCTCGCAGGCTGCGCAGACTGGCTTCGGAGCCCGGTGCCGAGAGCCGTGAGGTTCTCGGAGGTGCGTTCAGGCGAAGAATCAGCAGACCCAGTTTCCGACTGCCCGTCTGCCCCCTGGTTTCCGTCGGTGACAATGAACCTAGGTCCAGAGAAAGACACAGACCCGTACGAGGTGGCGAATTTCTTCTGACGCCCCTCAGCTTGTCTTTTTGGATTCTGTTCCCTCTCGCTTGGCCGCTGCCTGGGCCCCCTCTCGCCCCGTGCAGAGGAGGTTGTGTTCAATGGGCAGGGCAGGGTAGCCGAGGGGAAGGAGAGGCAGGCTCTGTAGACCCAGGCCGAGTTTCAGTCCTGGCCTGGCCAGTTACTAATACCATTTTGGGCAAGATACTCCTCTTCCGTGAAAACCCTTCCTGCCTTGGGTCTATGGAAAGGGCCTCGCCTACGTGGTCGGTGGTGCTGATTGTCTTGCACTGGGTGCCTTGGGGAGTCTCCCAACAAGGGTAGCCCTCGGAGAGCCGGCAGATGAGAACGGCGAACCGTCGAGTGCCGGTTACAGGCCGGGCGGCATGCTGAGTATTCTAAACATTCTGGCTTCTGCGGTCCTCACAAGGCAGCTTGAGTAGGCAGGTTGAGTAGCTTCTCAAGTGTGAGAGAAAATTCTAGAATGTGAACACAGGCCACCTGGCGCCAGAGTCAAGTGCTGTGCCCTACCGTGCCTCCCAGGGCAGGCTGTTAGATTCGGGAGTGGGCGTCGTCAGCAGCCCTCCAGGGGCCTGGTGGTACCGAGACCCTCAGGTCCTGTTCGCGGTGTCCTGCCGCGCCCTCTTGTCACTCTGGCCAGGACACTGCTCAACAGATGGCCCCCTGAGAATGGGCCTTTTAGCTGACACCTTCCTGCTCTCCTGGTCCCATGGGTCCTTACTATCAGCATGTCGGAAAGCCAAGGGTGGGGGCGCCTGGGGGGCTCCGGCAGTGACGAGTCTGCCTTCGGCTCAGGTCAGGATCCCGGGGTCCTGGGATTGAGTCCCGCGTCAGGCTCCCTGCTCAGCGGGGAGCCTGCTTCCTCCCTCTCCCTCTGCCTGCTGCTCCCCCCTGCTCATTCTCTCTTTCTCAAATAAAACCTTTGTAAAAAGCAGAAAGCCAAGCCAAGGCTGTTCTTATGGGGGGGCAGGTGGGAGGGAGAGGAGGCCGGAGGGCCGTGCGAGGTCGCGGAGCCCAAGGGGACCAGGAGGCAGTGCTGCTGGCCCTCCTTGTGCAGCTTCCAGATGACTCCGGATTGATGCTGGCTTTCCAGCTCTTCCCTGAGCTGCCAGAATCAGACTTCTTCATCTGAAGCAAGTAAGGGCAGCAGGCTGGAAAGGGCAGCAGCCCGGGGCTCCGGCTGCGGACCGGCAGCAGATGAGTGAGTCCCGAGTCAGCAGGAGCAGAAGCCAGGTCCGGAGCCGAGCGGTGCGAGCCTGCCTCATCGGGGGGGCTGCTTTCCAGAACTGCCTGCCGACGATGCTTTTCCTCTTCCTGCTCCGACCTCGGTCGGCGGCTCCTTCGTGTCGAGCTGGGCCTCCCGGAGGAAGAGTCTTGCTTTGCCGTTCTTCTCCAGCTGCTGGTGGATCGGTAATGGCCCCTTCACCCGTGAGGGAGCCGCGCGTGTGTCCTGGGCCTCTTGGCTTTTGCAGGCGAGGTCTGGCTGGGCCCCGCTCTGAGTCCAGGAGAGGCAGAAGGAAATGCAGGGGTACGCACCTTCCCGCCTGGTGGTCGTGCTGGGGCGAGCCTCGTCTCAAGGGCGCCCACGCGCATTTAGGAGAGGCTCTCGTCCCCTGTGCCCTCGGGCCAGTGTGCTTGCTCCAAAAAGGAGCCGTGACTGCTTTAGGGGCCGTAAGGAGCCTGGGACCTTTCTCAGCTTTCGTATCAGTGGAGATGTCCCAGCTGCCCGCCGTATGCCAGGCACCTTGCGGGGGCTCTGGCTGGTGGGCAAGGCGGGTGGGCCCTCTGGCTCCTTGGCGGTTACCCCCGTGACATTTAGGGGACAGAAGGCACGATGTGAGCAGCCGATCGTGCAGACAACTCAAAGTCGCTTGCAGCCCGCAGAGCTGGCCTGCCCTGGGCTAGCGTCACGGGCGCCGTCTGCAGAACATTGTGCCCGAGCCCTATATCCGGGGCTGCCCCGAGAGGGGGCTCCTGCCTCTCGGAGACCCCTCAGCAGCCAGCGGTGAAGGCACATCTGCTGGTTCTTCTTGCTCGCGCTGACGGAGAGGCAGAGAACCCTCCCCCGGAGCGATCTCTGGAGAGATGCCTCAGCTCTCATGGGCGCAGGGAAGGCACTTTTGGGGGGAGCGCGTAGCAGGGGCTGGCCACATCGGCAAATTCCGCCTTCCCTTCGGGATTTGGTTTTGGGGGTTACTCTCCCCCTTGAGCGCTCAGCGTGGGGAGGGAAGGCCGAGAGCCCATCGCCTCCCTGTCCTCACCCCCTGGGCTGTGTGAGGTCGCCTGGGAGACACCCCTGGCCCTCGCGGAGTGCCCTGGCACGCAGCACCGCTGGTCCCCGTGTGTTCATGGCAGCCTCGGTTTGCTGAGCTGGGGAATCCGGTGCAGAGGGACCCCCCACCTGCCTTCAGGCCGAGAGGTGTCGACAGGAGGAAACCATCCCCCCGGCTGCCCAGCTCTCCTTTGCGGCGCTCGCTTGCCTGAAAGGGGGACGTGTGCTTTCTCGTGTTTTCTGCACCGTGTACTTGGGACGTTTTCAGATTTGCTCCTTGGGGGGCGGAAAGAGGAAAGACACCTCACGTTTGCTGACTGTTGGCCAAAGACTAACTGCATCACGCCTTGCGTTGGTCTCCGTCATCCTCAGACCAGGAAACAGATCCCGAAAGGCTAAGTAAGTTGTGACGGGCACGCAGCCTGCATTCAGCGGCTTCGTCCCTGGACCTCCTGGCTTTGAGGCGCGTTGGCCCGTGTTTTCTGGTCCGATGGGCCATATTTGGCTGCTTGCAGACAATAACACCGAATTCGAGCGAACCAGTTTGTTGAGTGGGTGGTTTGTTCCCAGGAGGCCTGGATGAGCGAACGTCAGGATATGTCCTCTCTCTAACTGGGGACATTGTCCCCGTCCTTCCTGGAGGAGACTGGCACCACTGAGTGTGATCCGTGCCCGGGATATCTTCCTGGGAGTGGGCACAGGGGGTGTCCAGCCCCCCTGGAGCTGGCGGGGGGCTGCCCGCGGTACTCAGGCCTCCCGGGGAGGCCCAGGCCATCTCGCTTCCTCGGTGTCACAGCTCTGAGACTCTGAGACTTTCGTCGGTGTGACAAATACTTAGAAACTCTCCAGGGCCCTCACCGGATGTTAACCTCTCGTGTTGTGGATTTTTCTCATTGCCGTTGCCGGCCCTGAATTCTCCCGAGGGAGTCCGTCATCTTTAACGGCCACTTTGTCACCAAAGGGACGCTGAGACAGGGTAGCAGCGAATGCTCCCAACGAGAAAATGGTGTTCTCGGGAAAGAGAGGAGGCAGTCCGGGCCCAGGCCTGCCTGCTCGGAGCCTTCACCTTGTCCCACGTGGGGGCTGGCTTTCGGGGTGGTCACACACGGTCCCGGGTGGCCCGCCGGGGCGTCCCCATCGTAGCTGACGCCAGCGACCAGTGCACACTTGCCTGGGGCAGATCTGATCCTCATTTCATTCTGTGAGCAAAACTAGGAAGGTGGTATTATTGCACTCCTTTCCTGGAGACGGAAATTAGGGTTCTGAGAGATAAAATAATTAGCCCCAAATCCCACTAACGGGTAGAGCCAGGATTGTAACCAAGCATGTTGGATTCCGAAGGCTCCCGGGTGGGTATTGGGCTCAGCGGGATCTCTGGGGGAGGAGCGGGACGAGCAGGGGAGAGGGCATCGGTATGGGTGGGAATGAGTATCAGGGCTGGGGAGGAGGCCGGGCGAGGCCAGCCTCCCCCTGCTCTGCCTCCTCCTGCCCCCCTCTTCCTGGTCTGGGCCCCCTTGCATTTCCTCTGCCCTCTCCTCCTCCTGCCTTGGTCCTTACCCTCCCCCGGGGTGCCTGCGGGTCTCACCCGGCGTTGCAGGCCCCGCCCACGCTTCTCCCCAGGCCCCTCCCTCCCTGGCGCCTCTCTTCCTTCCTGCCATCTGTCTGCCAGTGTACTGCCCAGCGGGCTCCTCAGAAGGGCGGGGCGAGGCTGGGGCAGAGGCAGGCTCTCCAGGGGAAGTGGGGGGTCTGCAGGTGTCTGGGGGTCGCTGCGGCGGGCGAGGAGGGGCCCGGTGCGGGGTGGGGAGGAGATGCCAGGACGGCCGCCCCGTGAGCTGGAGGCTGACCCCCGCTTCCTTCCCCTGCAGTCTGCTGTCCCTGACTGCTGCCCCGATAGCACCTTAGGGCTATTTTCTTACTGACGTTGGCCTAGCACTTCAGTCAAGGTAGTTTTGAGTCTGGGTTTCTACGATTTGTCTTAGTCATCATCCCTCCCAGCTTTTTGGAGAGCGTAGGAATACGTGAGCCTTGGATTCAGAAACTGGCTTTTAGCACCTTTTAAACTCGGGACCTCGACCGAACCGATCGGTTTCAACCGGGGTGATTTCGCCCCCGACCCAGGACGCTCGACAATGTCCGGAGGCTTCTTTTTCCATCGCAGCTGTGGGGGGTGCATTGCTGGCATTTCGTGGGGCGAGGCCAGGGGTGCAGCCGTGCCGACCTTTTACGGTGCGCGCAGGAGCACCGTCAGCCTGGCAGAGGCTGAGAAAGCCCGAGTTCCTGCAGCTGCAGAAGGGGCGCCCCGAGACGTGGCCCCTGCCCTGGGAGGCTCGAACGAGGCGAGCTATGCAGGCGTCCTTGGCAGAACTGCGAAGGGCGCTCATCAGTCGCGGTCAAAGACTGCGCCCCAGTCAGGACGGCGGCTGTTCGTTCACCCATCAGAGAGGTTGACCAGGGTCAGACTCGGGGAGGAACCTTCCAGGCCCCCCGAGCAGCGTTCCGCGAGCTTCCTAACGAGCGGTCTGTGATCAGCCCCCTGCAGAGTGTGGCTCAGACACCTTCAAAAGTGTCCAGCCCCCCTCTGCTGCAGAATTAGGTCTGTTTTCTCTTGCAGCTCGAGGAGATCTAAACACGGTCCCCGTGGTGTTCTTTCTGGTTTTATAGCTTGCCGCAGGAGAAGAAATGCGGTTGGTTTGTTGAGACTTTCCTTGCTGGACCCATTTAGGCTGTCAGCGACTTCTGCTGTTCCCTGTAAATATTCACAAATCACTTGTTCTCTAATCCGGCCAGGCAGAAGCTTCCAGAGTCTGACTTGGCAAAAAGCAAGGAGACCGATGTTTACCCGTCTTTAGTCTCCTGACCCTTCTCCCGTCCTCTGCTGCTTGCAGAGGTTCTGTGAACGCACAGTTGAGGTCTTTCAGGGCCCCCCTTGAAGACAAGGAAAGCGAGCCGTGCGTGCCACGGGAAGCCACGGGGGCAGGGCCACGGGATCACGTGAATTCTCCCCAAAGCACTGGTGGGGGCTCTGCGGGGAAGTGAGGTGTCCAGAACCAGGGAATGAGCTAGAAACCAACTCCCCGGTACGTATGTTCAGTCTGACCGGTGCTGTGAGCCCACGAGGTTAGCTGGGAAGGGGATGGTGCAGGAGCCCTCGCGGCAGCGGTGAAACCACAGACGGTGATCGTCTAACGGGGGTCAGGATCCCGCGGTCGCAGCCGGTCGGCTGTAATGCAGGAGAGTAGAGTAGACCTCTCGGCAGGCATCGCACAGAGCGGTGCTGAGTCCTGGTTTGCGAGCCTACGGTTACCAGTTGTGTGTGCGCGTGAGTGTTGGGGGGCATAGCGGGCGTGCTCACAGAATCCCTGCTTACAGTGTGTCCCGGTGAGAGGCCGGGTGAGAGCAGGCGGTGTCTCTAGACCCGCATCGGAAGGGGTTCTCAAGGCTAGAAATTAAACTCAGCATGGGTCACCTCTGCACCCCCAGTGCACTCAAGTGAGGCCCCCGGGAGGGGGGGAGCCCCCGGCAGCCTGAGGCTCAGCGGCTCCCACCTCCATGCCCAACACCCATTCGGTCCCCTTCTGAGCAAGCAGGGCTCGGGGCTGTCTGCCCCCAGAAGGTCCCCAGGAGAGTGTGATGCGGGCTCCCGCCGTGACGGGCTCCGAGGTCCCCACACAGGAGCAGCGCCCGGACTAGGACCGGATGCTGCTTTGTTCCCCGACCAGCCGGGCGCTGTGACAGCTGGGCCCGGAGCAGCCCGTCAGGGATTTCGGCTGCGGTGCTCCTTCCTTCATTCCTTCCCTCCTTCCTCCTTCCTTCCCTTTCTCCTTCCCTCCCTTCCCCCTTCCCTCCCTTCCTCCTTCCCTTCCCTCCTTCTTTCCCTTCCCTCCTTCCTTCCCTCCCTCCCTCCCTCCTTCCCTCCCTCGCTCCTTCCTTCCCTCCTTCCTTCCTTCCTGTTAAAGAAGTTAGCACATTCCTCAAACCTAAAGATTTCCACGTCTGCTTTGGGCTTCGATAACTCTACAGTCAAGGATAGATGTCTTGAACGACAGGCACCCCCGGCCCTCTTTCCTGACGGTAAGCCAGGAGGCAGTTAGAGGAGGCTGCACGCAGACACGGCCGGCACAGGGAGCCCCGGACGAGGCCGGAGGACACAGGCTTCGGAGGAGGCCGAGCTCAGCCTCAGCCTCGGCTGCTGGGCGTGGGGTGGGGGAGGATCCGTGTGGGTTTTATGTTAAGAATTCCAGGCTGGGGAGCCGGAGTGCTTTCTGCCGAAGCTTACCTCTTGAAAAGTGATTTCCACTTTCTTATTTATTTAAAGAGGCTCTAGGACTTGTGTTTATGAGATCTCTTCCCACCACTGCACGTGACTTGGGACGTAGCCCTGAGATGATGTTCTTTTTACCCAGATGGAAAGCTGGTCCGGGCCGCAGCCTACGGAAAACTCGGAGAACTTTGGGAGCCCGGCAGGCAGGGTTCCCCCCACAAAAAAACCCCAAAACCGACAAAACAAAACAACAAAACAAACAAAACCCAAAACAGCTCATTCTGAGAGGTGGCCCAGTGTCCTAGAAAGTGTAAACTTTGGGGTCAGGTGACTCATGGGGGGTTCCAGCTTTGCTCCTCGGCGGCGTATTGCTGAATTTCTTCTTAAAAATGTGACAGGGCGCCTGGGTGGCTCAGTGGGTTAAGCCTCTGCCTTCGGCTCAGGTCATGATCTCAGGGTCCTGGGATCGAGCCCCGCATCGGGCTCTCTGCTCAGCGGGGAGCCTGCTTCCCCCTCTCTCTCTGCCTGTCTCTCTGTCTACTTGTGATCTCTCTCTGTCAAATAAATAAATAAAATCATAAAAAAAAAAGTGACAATCACAGGGTTGTGAGGGCTCCACAAAGAATAAAGGCACAGCGCCTGGAGCAGGGCAGGCCCTTGATAACCGCTAACCCCTCGCAGGCCTTTTACCCGCGTCTCCCCAGGGCTGTTACTGCCCCTCTCCGGCGCTTGGTTAGTCACCTCCTTGGGCTCCGGCGGGTACCCGGGAGCCCAGCACGCAGCGCTGCGGACGCCGGGGTCAGAGGCGCCCTGGGAGCGCTTCAGCCGACGCCGGCCTTCAGGATGGGGGCCCCGGAGAGCTCGTGCGGCTCCCTGCGCTCCTCCGTGCTTGGTTGTGGTCTGGGGTCCTTGACCCTGAGCTCATCCCGCACAATGACGCGACCCGGAGAGAGGGTGGCAGTGTAGACGGGGCGCTTGGCGCGATGGCTTTGTTATGTGTTGGGTCATTCTCGAGAACGGTTTTCCGGAAGACGCCGGCCTTCGGACGAGCAGGTGCCTGTCCGTTTTCCTCCGTTAGAGGTCTCGGCTCTGGTCCGCATCGGGCAAGGTGCTGCTTACAGGGGGGCGGTGGGGGGGGTCTGCTATTCTGAGTCCTCCCCTTCCTGCGTTGATTCAGGCCCAGGCTGAGGCATTCGTGAGCCCTCGGGGGTTTCCTGGGGCTGGTTTTAGCGCCGCGCGTACCGAGTCCTCCCCGGAGCCGCCCGGCCACAGCCTGCAGGTCCCCAAGGTCCTCTGAAGGTCATCGGAGGGCTCACGGCCTGAGGCTGGGAAGAGAGTAGATGAAATCGGTCTTACAGGAGTGTCTGCGGTGATGCCGGGGGCACGAACGTGCATCCTTCCCCCCAAAGAGAAGAAGCTAGTTTTAAAAAACCGTAAGACACACATAACCTGACGTTGACCGTTTTAGCCACTTTAACCTGCACTTCCTCGGCACTGCGTCGTTCGCGTCGTTGTGTAACCCTGACCGCCATCCAGCCCTCGAACCTGTCGCCTTCCTCCGCGGAAACCCCAGGCCCCGCAGCGGCCGCCCTGCCCCTCCCCAGCCGAGAACCACCGTCCTGCTGCCTGTCTCTGTGGCGGACTCCTCGTGCCTCCCACGGGGGGACCACGCGGCACCTGTTTTATGATGGGTTATACTCCTTTTGGCCCAGAGGCCTCGAGGTTCCCCCGTGTCAGGGCCGGAGGGGCCCTTCCTCCCTCTTCGAGGCTGAGGAATATTCCAGGGTGTGGGCGGGCCCCCTGGGGTCACCCACTCCTCCGTCCGGGGACCCCTGGGTTGCTCCTGTAAGGGCTGGTCTTGGCGGCAGGTCCACTGCAGGACGAAGTGAGGTACATGCGGATTTCGGGGGCCCGTCCGTCAACGTGAATAGGGCAGAAGAGGCCTATTTTGCGTCCGGGGAAGCTCTCCCTGCCACCTGGCTTGCGAAAGGCTCTTGGCGCTTGGAGGCCAGGCTTGGAGTTGGACACGCCCCTGGCAAACTCCTGCCCCGGGTCCCGGAGGCGGAGGGAGTGCCCCTGAGCCGATGGGGGGGGGGGGGGGGCGGCGGGGGGGACGGCAGCCCGGGCCAGCTCCAGCGCTGTCCTTTCCAGGTCGGGTGACTCTGGCTAAGTGCTCAGCCCCTGTCCGTCTTGGCCTCTGCGTGGAAGAGGACTTTTGTGCATGTGCGCATTAAAGGCAACGCATCGAAAGCCGGCAGCCCAGTCGGTGCGTGTTCAAAAAAGCCAGTGTTTCCTTCCTCCTCCCTCCTCTGCCTAGAGCACGTTGCTGGACAGGCCGTGCTCACTTGACCTCCAAGACCCCCAGGGCCTAAAGGGAACCCGGCGCACAGTAGGGCTGCCACTTGAATGCTTAGGAACACTGTGTTCAAGGCGCTGGGTCAACCAAAAGCTATTCCTACAGGACTTTGCAAACCTGTTTCGAGCAAACACAGCTCCGAGGACTGAGGGCAGGACCTCCAAAGGGGACCGCTTTGAGGAGACTATTAGATATTCGGATGGGTAGACTCTGGCTTGTTTGGAAAACAGAAACCTCATCTTGGCCCTGTTACTTTTTTGGTCGTTGCCTCCTTGGCTGTGTTTTTTAAAAGATTATTGGTTGGAACTTTAAAAATAGGCCAGTTGTCAGATGTCTTGGCAAGAAAACCTATCCCGATGGCTTTAGGAATCTTCACAGGGCTAAACCTCTCTGCTCAGAGAGGGCTGTTTGGATCGCGTCGCAGAAACGTGCCCCGAGGAGGTGGGAGCGCAGCCTCGGGGGGAGAGGGAGGGGGTGTCCCGAGCCGGGGACACGGAATACGCATGTCCGCATGTCCGTGAAGTAGGGGGGCCTTGGGTATGCGGGGGATGGAATGGCGGCTCGCGGGAGCGAAGCGCAGTCAGACCTTTCCCTCCGGACCCCGTCCCCAGCCCACCCGAGGGCGTGTGTCTGTGGTTGGACCCGTGCATCATCCCAGCCTCCGAGGGTGGTCTGTGGCTCAGGCCGAGAGAAGGACAGGGGTGAGGCCGGTGGGTGGGTTTCTGAACGTCAGCTGGAAAGGCAGGGGAGACGTTCCGGCGTAAAAGCTCCAGCCTGGGCTGCAGCACAAGGAACGTGGCCCGAGCTCCGTGGCTCACGTGGCCCCGTGGCCCCTGCCCTCGTGTGGGGCTTCACTAGCGTTGGGTTGCTCAGGAAGAGCCTCCCGCCCTTCCCCTCATGGCTTATTACCTTCTAGTATCAAACATAGCGAAAGGAGGGGGCTCTTCTGTTTGTCTTGCGGGGCACCCCGGACAGGTGGGACCGGGCTGGCGGAGCCCGGGGTCTCCGGGAGTAGCTCGGTCCGGCACTGCAGCTGTCACAGATGGGGGCCGTGCTGGCCTGCCCCCCCCCGCCAGGGGCTGCAGGGGTCTTTGTCACAGTGACCTCACTGGCCCAGGCTGCCATTTCAGAGGGACCCCGATTCACTGCCTAGCGCCGTCAGAAGGGTTGAGGCTCTCCGAAGCGCTGAGCCCATGTTTTCCCTTCCTGGCCTTGGGCTGGGGCCAGACTTGGTATGGACTTCCACCTGAGGTCTGTTTATCCTGAGGAAAGCTTAGGGGGTTGGGGGCTTTCTGCCATTTCTTGTTCCACGAGGGGGAAAAGGTCATTGCAGAAACTCCTCTGCTAGTCCTGGCAGACGCCTGGTTCGTGGGCCCGGCTCTACCGTCGGCAGACGCCTGCGGGAGTCGCTGAGTGCCCCACGATGTGCGGGGACCATGTCTTGTGACCTCGGTCTGTGTCGCCTTGAGCAGAGGGCCACACGCAGGGGCCCTTGAAGCTGAGGAGCGCCCATCATGCTGTCCGGGCTCCCGGGAGCGTGGATCTGCTGGGAGCCGCGTCTTCAGGGAACTCTGAGCTCACTCGTGTGCCAGTGGCTTCCGTGCAAAAAGCTGTTGCGGGCCCCCCGGCTGGCGCCCAAGCTGGAGAGCAGAAACCGGGCAGCTGGGAGTGACGGGCTGGCGGCAGAGGAGACCCCGGGCCCTCCCGGCCCACTTCTGGCAGCCCCGTGTGGGCAGTGGGTGAGATGTCTGTTTTCACCCAAGAATGGGAGCCGTAGGCTCGTGGCCCCGAACGAGCCCTCTGCCCGGAGAGCTCATGTTCTGCAGCCCGTGGCTGAAATAGGCGGCAGCACCCTGCCCTGGTTCCTGCCTTCTCTTCTCGACCGGAGTGTGGCGTGCTCCACGCCGAGCTTAACTTCAGCCCACGTGCAGATGACGCGAGGGAGAGATTCCTTTTTTAGGTCATTCCTTTTTGCACCCGAGCCTTCCTGCCTCTCGCCGGTTCGCGGCCTGAGGCTGGCTGCTCCCGGGGGCCCTCGTCGTGGCGCCCGGCAGACAGGCGTCCCCGTGCACGCCCGCCGCCAGCAGCCCCCAGGACAACCCTCGGGAGGGCCGGACACACACCCGGGCCCTTTGGGATGGCCGCCTCTGACACCAGGCATAGCTCCCTGCTACATTCCGAACAGGAATGCAAGTTAGAAGGCGCACGGCCCGGAGACGGTCTTTTCGCGTTGGGGAGGTTGGGAGAGTTCCCTGGCCGACGAGTTTAACGAGGTTTAACGTTGGCGTCGGTCTGGGCTGGGGCGGAGGGCACGTCACACCGCAGACTGGAGGAGGCTCGGGCCTCTCGGAGAGTGAGGAGGGGCGGGGCGGGGCGGAAGCCTTGTGTTTCCCCACCAAGCTGAAGGAGGCTTGGATGGGCTGAGCCTTGAGAATCTGTCCCCAGTTCCTCAGAGCCCGAAGTGGATCCCCAGCTCTGGCCCAGGAGATGCTCTGGGGGCCCCGAATCCAGTAACCGTATCTCTGTGAACCTGGAGGGATTTTCTCCTTCCCTGGATAACTTACCACGACCCCTTTTCCAGCCAATACCAGTGGTGCCCGGAGAGGACCTCAGGCCCTCTGGGCGGCTGGAGAATTGGAGACCTTCGGCCGGCAGAGCCCGCTGCTGATCCCAGGGCAGGTGCTTCTGAGAGCATTGGGCCCCTGGCTGCCCGTCTCCACTGCCTCCCTGCCTCAGCAGACAAAACCGCCGGCCCGGCTCTCCCCGGATTCTCCAGAAGTTCTCTGGTGAGTGGTGCGCGTCGGCCTCCCGGGGCACGCGGCCAGGCTGCTCCCTCGGCCCCTAGCAGCAGCCTTGCCCGTCGGGAGCTGGTGCCTCTTCATCCTTGCCCACGCCATCCACAGCCCCCCGTCAACCCACGTTCGTTGTCCCCTGTGCTGCCCGCCAGTCCCCCGCGCTCCTCGCGCTCAGAAGCAAGCCCCTCACTCCCCCAGATCTAGAGTCTCCCGACCAGAAGGGGACTTTTTCTTTTTTTTTTTTTTTGCTTCTGCCGTGTTTGGATTTATCGTTGGTTTGTTTTACTGACCGTGAACTAAATACTTTGTGCATGCTAAACGTTCCAGCCGAGCGAGCCCCAGGACCTGCCGAGCTGGGGGTGTAGCCAGTCGGCGAGCTGTGCAATCAGATGGTGGGGCCCGGAGCGGCGGGCAGGGTGGCGTGGCTCCGCCAGGGAGGGGTGACTCCTGCCCTGGGCGAGCTGGGAGGCTCCCCAGCAGCCATCCCAGACCATGTCCCAGAAGCGGGGACAGTCGAGCCGGGGGTTCACTGTGGACTCGGACTCCTGTGGCTGGACAGGGAGGGAAAGAAGATTCCAGGTGGAAAGACCGCACAGCCCAAAGCCGGGGCGATGTGGCGGGACCGGGAAATGGTGAGTGGGACGTAGGGAGCGGCGGGGAGTGGGTGGGGAGCGGGGCCTGCGGAGCAGAGCAGGCATCCTGAATGTGGAGCGCAGCGCAAATGGGTTTTGGCGGGCGGCACTCCTGGGAAACGAAAACGTCCCGTGGGCGACAAGGGGACACGTCAGGCTTGGAAAGTGGCACCAACAGATCTAGGCACAGAGAGGTGATCGCTGAGGACAGGGGCTTGGGGGTGCGCCTCTCACGACGCTGTTCCCATCTTCCAGGCCATCTGGGCACCCACCTCCGCGTGGGGGGTGGAGGGCGGGAAGTGGGGCGCCCTGATGGGCAGCACGGGGGTCCCGGGGCCTCTGGACTCTGACCCCACCGCTGTGCCTGGGTCTTCTCTCTGGGTCCATGCCCACCTTCTGGACGTTCCAGGAAGAGCACAGAAATGCCGTGTGACAACGTCCTTTTTAAGAGTATGAGGCTCTTAAAACATCCTCACGCATTCGCTTGTGTCCCCGGGGAGGACAGCTTCCAGCTTCCTCTCTGGTGGGAAGGACTTTCTGCCCGAGGCGGGCTCATCGAGATCCTGGTCCTGGGACAGGAATGATTTCGGGTTTGTACGGACTGAATCTGTGGGCACCCCTCTCAGGTTTAAAGAAAACCAAAAATAGCCCAAACCAGGTCGGTTTTGCTGTCCCCTCCCGTGCTCGCTGGCTGGTGGGCTGCCTTGTGGCTCCACATGCAGGCAGCCCGTGCAGACTTCGGAGAGAGGACGGGGGGCTGTCCAGGCTGGCTGCTGTGCTCACTGGCTGGGCCCCCCCCCCCCGTCCTGGGAGCCCCGGCCGGGCGGGCCCGCTGCAGAGCACCTGCCGACGGACGAGCAGGACTTTCTGTCGCCGTGAATTCCTGGGGGAGATGCGGGGGGGATGCTGTCCTCCTTGCACGTTCCCTTCCTGGGAAACACGGAGTGCTGGTTCTCCTTCGCTCTCCTTGGTCCTGTTCCTAAGAGCCCCGGCGCCAGTACCTTGTGCCAAGGGTGAGGGCTGGCTACCTCCCTCCGGGTCCCTTTATTCTTTCCGTTGGAAGTTTCTCAGAGACCAGAAAGCCAGATGGTTTGTCAGCACGCCCCAGGGTATCAACAGGGGCATAGACCTTGTAAGGGGCTTGGTGGTTGGACCGTAGTCCTCTTCACCCTGGCCTTGGCCGGGCGGCTTGCCATTTCTCCGATGAGGATAAGCGAGAGGCATAGAAAAGAGGGAATGATGTGCGAGCCAAGTGCGCAGTTTTAGAACTGAGAATTCAGCCAGGCACTTCTCCCCCCAACCCCCGCTTCCTAGTTTGGAGACGGCACAGCGAGCAAGGGGGAAACGGGCAGAGGGCAAGGGGCCGTAGCATGGTGGAGAGCAACGGGTTCTTGGCATGCAGACACGGTTTCAAGTCCTGCTTCTGCTTCGGGGGAATTCTGTGACCCTGAGAAAGTCAGGAGATCTTCTGAGCCTCTGTGTTCTTATTGGTGAGTCGGCATCTCGGCCCCTGCCGTCACCTGCCTCGCGGGGCTCTTCTGAGCGTCCCCCAAGCCTACCGCTGTGAAAGGAGAACGGAGAGAAAGGAAAAGGAGAAAGAGTCACACTCTGGCAGCTGCGTCTTTTGTGCTGGGCCGCTCGGAGCGCTAACGGGGAGCTGCCATTCCGGGGTTGGGATTCCCCTTCCTCTCTGCCTTGGGACACCTGTCACAGATCCCCAAGTTCCAGCTCTGCCGCCAGGTTTGTCCGTGCTCGCAGGGAGCAGGGGCCAGGCTGCCGTGCGGTGGCTGCCCCGCGGGGACCGGGCTGCCCGCAGAGCCTCTCAGGGCCGAGCGGGAGAGCGAGCGAGGGCGTGGGTCCCGGCGTGGACAGACCTGTCTAGGGCAGAGCTGCTTGGGGTGACACAATCCTGTCTAATTGCCACCCACGTTGGGAGGTAGAGCTGCGGCCGGATGCACTTAGACTCTCTAAGTCTACTGGACCTCCTCCGGAGGCTGGACTTGGACGTGGAGAGGGGACTGGGGGTGGGGAACCACATTTGGAGCGCCGTGCAGGCTGAGGCCCTGCCCTGCCCGACTCCCACACCGCGTTTGGCTTCTTGCCGTCTGCACAGCCCCTCCCCGAGGAAGTGTGACTCTCCCTCCCTCCCGGGGTCCCCTCCGAGGGGCGCGGTCAGCCCGCGGCCTCCCTCCGCTTCAGAGCAAACCCGGGCTGAGCCCCAGTGCGCTTGCTTGCTCACAGTCCTCGGCGGCACCCACCAAGGACTCTAGTACGTGCCAGGCAGCGTCCCGGGACGACTGGTTCTTCCGACAGTCCCGTGAGGGATGTCTTATTGCCCCCATTTTACAGATGAAGAAAGTGAGGCTCAGAACCTCTCGGCGGCTCGGCCTCGGTCACACGCTGGGCCAAGTGCCGAAGCCGAGATTCAAACTTGCGCTTCCTCAGCTCCGAACCCGTTGCTCTCCCGTGCCACCGTGCCTGTCACTGCCGATCAACAGCAGTCCCTCGATCCTTCCTCTGTGGCTTGTCGAACGTTACTCACTTTTTCCTGGTTCTTTTGGGTCACCGTGACCGAACACCAGCCCAGTGGTTTTCCCCTAGGAAACGTGGGAATTGGGAAGGGGGGAAATATGGGGGCCTCCACCAATCCCACGCCGGATTGCAGTCCCCACCACTTAAGTCAGAATCTGTGAGAGTGGGACCCACGGAGCAGCGGCCAGGAAGCCCGCAGGGGACGCTCGAGTGTAGCCGAGGTCACAGACCCCGGCGCGCACCCGCCCCTCTCTAGCTGGTGGTGTTCCTGTGGCTCCTTTCAATAGCGAAGGTCGAGATGATGGCACCTGCCTGGGATCCTTCAGTCAGCCTTCTGGGTGGCCCGCCTGCATGGCTACAAACTTCCCACTCAGCTCTGCAATGCGTTCTTTCAATGGCGTCTTTCTTCCTGTGCGCTTCAAAGCGGCATCCGAACTCCCAGCCCAGGCCTGGGCGACAGAGGCTAGACATGGACGGTTGATTTGGAGGGGGAAGTGAGGTACCGTCAGGAGAGCCGAGTTCTGCAGGCTTGCCAGAAGACGGTCCACAAAAGCCCCCTGCTCACGCCCTCTCTCTGTGCCTGGGTTGCAGCATTTAAACGTTGCAGGTGGGAAAGGACAAAGCACGGGTCCAAATCCGCATGATGCAAAGATAGGCAAATTGGTTTTTAAAATAAAAGCCTGCGTAATTTTTAAGTCAAATCTTTCCCCTTGATGAAGGAGTTCCGCCGCGGGGTGCGGGCAGTTGGGGGACGGCTGCCTGACATCTGGCAGAGGCCTCTGTCGGATCTTTGCTGCAGGTTTGTCCGTTTCTACACTTCGGCTCTGCGCTCTTGCCCGCGGCGGTGCGAAGTGTGAAGACGGAGCTCGCATACAAGCTTGGGCACGGTGCCAGGCACACCGTGTGCGCCCAACACAATGGGCACCCCCGCCCCTTCCGTCCCTCCCCATTTTCACGATGCTCTGCTGTAGGAAACATGGTGAATGACGAGCGCCCCCGAACAGTGGGAGCCTCCTTCTCGGCCAAAGCGCGGTCGTCAGGCTGGGAAGAAAGCCAGCCCACGGGGCTGCGACCTTCTCACTAGACCCTGGGTCTGGCGCGGGGAGAGGAGGCAGACGGTCAGTTTTCGGACCCAGGTGCTCAGCTGCGAGGCTGCCAAGGCGTGAACCATCCTGGGCGAATTCTGGTGGCAGGTCTGAGACCTTCAGTCCCGGGCTGACCACTTTCTGTTTGGGGAGTTTTTCTTGAGGCTATGGAGGAACGCGCCCACTTAGCCTACTGGCAAGGGGTGTGTGTGTGAGTGTGTGTGTGTGTGTGTGTTGGGTGTGGGGTGAGGTCTGGCATTCGCCCAGCATGAGGAGCAGTGTCTTACCTCTCCGTCTCTCCCACGGACCGGCTCGCTCTGGTGCCCAGGGGGTTTCAAGGTAAGAGGGCAGCGTGAATCCTCAGGGGAGAGAAGGCATTAAAAATGCCCCCTGGGCAGGCGTTCCCTCCATCTGCCTTTTCTTGGGCTTGACTGCATCTCAGCCAAGCTGAACCTGTTTCGGGAGAAGTTCCTAGCACGGTGCTGGCCGCTTTACCAATGTCCTTGCTCAAGGGCCTGGGCCCCCTTTGTCCTCCCGCCCCAAAGTGTGAGACTTTGCTTCCTTTTTTTTAAAAAAGATTTTATGTATTTATTTGACAGAGAGGGGAGAGATCACAAGTAGTCAGAGAGGCAGGCAGAGAGAGAGGGGGAAGCAGGCTCCCTGCTGAGCAGGGAGCCCGATGAGGGGCTCGATCCCAGGACCCCGAGATCATGACCTGAGCCGAAGGCAGAGGCTTAACGACTGAGCCACCCAGGCGCCCCACTTTGCTGCCTTTTTAAGGCCCAAGAATCGTGGGTAACAGCCCAGTGGCTCGTGGTGATGGCCAGTCTGCAGGGGCGCCTTCGCCTGCCCTTCCTGGACAAGGACCCTTGAACCAGCATCTGTCTCTTCGGGGGAGCGTTTCTGTTCCTCCTGCCGGGACTCGGCTGCCCTCAGGCTTTCCTACCTTCTTCCACCTCTGCCAAAAGGGATTTAGGACGTCGATGCCGCCTCTCAGATCTCAAGAAATGCCACTTAGATCTCAAGAAGCAGAGCGCTCTCTCCGGGGTCGCGCTGATGTGGGCCCCGCCCTCCACGCTCCGCCACGCCCCTCGCCACGCCTCCCCAGCTTGTCACGCCCCCTGCCCGCCGCTTCGTCCCGCCTTCCTGCGCTCCGCCCCGCCCCTCGTGCTTCGCCCCGCCCCGCTCCGGGGAAAGGCGGCGGGCGGGGCTCTGCGCCCTCCCTGCTGGGAATGCGGCCCTGGGGCGGGGCCCGGTGCCTCCAGCCGCCTGCGTAGGCCAGGAGGTGGTGGGTACCCGGAGTCTAGCTCAGGGGGAAGCACCAGGGGCTGGGGGTTCCCGCATGTCCCCTTCTCCCCCTCCGGCATCGCTTCCATGAACCCTCCTCCGGTTGGAGCGCGGACCCTGGACACTGGTGAAGACAGGGGTTTCAGAAGTCAGCCTCGCCATCCTCTCCGCAGCAAAATGCAATTTAACACAATAACTCGTAATTTTGTTCAAAACACCTCGTGGATCCCCTGTAGATAATTGGATACATCCAGGAAACCATAAAGAAATAAAAATCACCTGCACTCACCCCGTTAGATATTTTTTCTAAGCACCAAAAAAAGTTTTCATGTCGCCAGAATGCAGTTTTAAGCATACTCCTCTTTGTGTCATTCCGATAAGGAAGAAAAGCCCCATTCTCTGATCCACTTTCTCCCTAAAAACCACTTCAAAAGGGAAGCAGAATGTGAACGCGGGTCAGTCCCCACAGTTCAGCTTTTTCTGAGACTATCCCAAACCACGGAATTTCTGGCCCAGCCATTATTTGCGAGCTTATGTGGTTAATCCTTCCGTTTTGTGGACTGACGCTCAGAAGCGACATGACTCGCTAGGGGGTGCGGAATTTACTGCAGACCTGGGACCCAGAAGAACCCAGGCTCTTCCTCCAACCCCCAAGAGCACGGAATAGGACAGCCCCTTCCGATTGGACATTTATAACAAGCAAGGCAGAGAAGGGGAGAGGCTACATTACAAAGGGACAGTTTTCTTTGGAATTTCGGTACATTCTAATCTCTTTTTACAGATGGAAACAAAGCGACACCTTGTAAAATTCTAAATAGATGCTGCCCCCTCGCCCCCACCACCACCACGTTCCCCAGCCCTGTTAGAAGGAAACACCAGCAGGTCAACGCAAGGAGAGGCAGAGGGCTCTGTCTTGGAGAGGCACCCAGTTCTCTGGGGCACATGGAGGGCTCTCTGGACAAGTTGGCCGGAGCCTCAGCTAGCCCGTGGGCCCGCTCCTGCTGGCCTGCCCTCCGGGCAGCTACCTTTCCTAACCGTTGGTCTGTCAACAGTACCTCCCCCTGGGACTTGCCCCCTGGGATGCCCCTCTCTCCGGCATCCACTCTGAGCCTGCCGTCTGTCTTGCTGGGAGGACTGAGTCCTCTGTTGTCACTTCTTGGGAGACCTCACTGGCCACACGGGAACCCTCCTTCCCGCGAGAAGCTTGGACCGAGTGCACCGTGGGCATGGTGTGGAGACCATGTGAAACCCGACCAAAGCCTCAGCCCGGCCGAGCTCGCTTTGGAATAGACAGATACTGATTTTAAGAAAAGGAACACCTAGAGAGCATCTAACGGGATCTCCCAGTGTCTCAAGCTCCTTTTACAGGCGGGGAAACGGAGGGGACCCCGACAAGCCCGCCTGAGGTCTCTGTGTTTCTAACCAGGAGACCGGGCTAGCTGGTTTCCCACGAGGGCTCGGCCCCTTCCCCGTCCACAGGCATCCGCCCACGGCTTGTACTTTCCTCCCTCTTGAGTGGGAGTCTGGGGTCTTGCAAGGCGGGGTTGGTGTCTGTGCTGTGATGGCAAGCTTTCACTTTATGTCGGTTGGTTTTGTTTTCCAGTGGCCATTTCGTCATGCTGAATAACGGTCATTGGGGGATTGGTTCTTCTGCAAGATTTTTCGTACGAAGAATGTTGGTTAAATAACCTCTGTCAGCTTCCATGCCCCGTGTCGGCTTTGGGCAGGCGTAGAGGCGGGCCCGTCTGTTTAAAAGCAGACACCTACCCCCCGACGGGCAGCATGTCTTCTTTTCTTTTTTTTAATTCCTTCGTTTGATGTTTTTCCAAGTATTCGAGTAGTGCCTGTACACGCCTGGGCTGGCAGGTGCACACGTGGGATAATGAGCGCGGCGAAGTACGGAGGTGACGCGAACAACCTCTTAATCACCGCCAGCCGCCTTCTCTTCCTGGGCAGCCGAGCCACCCCAGGATTGTTTCCGCGTCTGGAACTCGAGGACGATACCCCGCCTTCTGTGCAGAGGTGCTTTGTAAGCGGCCGTAGCGATGTGGGGCTGTGCGTGAGGGCTGTGGTAGGTGGGATCTTGCCATGGACGGAGGGGCCCCTCCAGCGTGCCCCCCCAGCCTGCAGACTCGGGCGCGGCCCAGAGCCCAGCCGGGTGGGCGGGCTGGCGACTGCGTGAGTCTCAGCCGGGCCGAGAAGGCACAGTGGGAGCCCACGCCTCGGCCTCCTGGAGCCACGGCCGGCGTGGGGCTGAGTTCCAGGGTTTCTGATCCTGGGGCAGGCCTTGTCTGAGGTTCAAATGAGGTTAGAGAAGGAAGGAGCGACTACTTGAAGCCCCACTCCTCTCTCTGTCTCTGTCTCTCTCTCTCTCTCCCCCTTCCTCCCGCTCTGGGGGAACCGTCAGAGAGCTCCTCCTGCTTCTCTCCTGCACACATACCTCTTCCTGCCTTCTCTACCTTGACACAAAGGTCTCTCCCCAGCCCGGTGGCATCTTGCCTGGGCTGCTAATAATAGACAAGGGTAGATCTGCCAGGCCGTGCATCAGAAGGCCGGCCCAGTTCTGCTCTTGCGCCGGGATCCTGGCAAACTCTCGTGGGACTGACTTGGTAAATATCCTTTGTGAGCAGAATAGGCCTTTGTGTGTCCTGGAAACTCCTGCTCTCCCTCCCCGAGGGTAACTCCCTCCTGGAAGGATGGTGGGGATGCCTTTGGCCTGGAGACTGCAGGAAAACAGAGCTCTGGCTTCCAAAGCGGCCCGGGGGGAGGGGGGGGAGGAGGGCTTGCAGGTTTGGCCAAGGAGCTGCCGAGGTGCTGGGGCAAAGTAGTGGGAACAGAGGACCGGCGAGACCGCATTTCGCTCTATCTACAAGGCAACACAATATGCTTCGATCCCGTCCTTTTTGGGGCTCTAAAACAGAAATGCGGGAAAGAAAAAAAGTGGAAGGGGGCGCCTGGGTGGCTCAGTGGGTTAAAGCCTCTGCCTTCGGCTCAGGTCATGATCTCAGGGTCCTGGGATCGAGCCCCGCGTCGGGCTCTCTGCTCGGCGGGGAGCCTGCTTCCCCCTCTCTCTCTGCCTGCCTCTCTCCCTGCTTATGATATCTTTCCCTCTGTCAAATAAATAAATAAAAAATCTTTATTAAAAAAGTGGAAGAATTATAATTTCTCTATTAAAAAAAAAAGTCTAAAAGCCTACTTAGCACTCCAAGGTCGTGTTTTTGTGACTCAGTGGATAAACTTATTTAGAAATTGTTTGCGAATGCCTCTGGGCAGCTAGCTCAAGGTCTTTTTCAACCAGGGTTGGACCTCCGTTCATGAATGGATTAAATTAAAATACCTCCAGGTTCCGGCCTGATTCTCAAGGCACTTTCGCCAGATACCCGGCACCTGGACCTCGTCTGCGGCTCACAAAGCATTTGCACAGCTGGGTCCCCCTCCTGTGGTTGTGACAATAACCTTGGGAGCCGGACGGGCCCGTCTTGTCGTCATCCCCGATTTACGGATGAGGAAGCCAAGGTCTGGGAAGGGTGAGCGGGCTGCTCGAGGTCACGCGGGGCCGGGGGCCAGGGGCAGAGCTGGGGGCGGCCGTGATTACTCGGTCCCCGTTGCCTCCGACATCAGACCGCCTCACAGGTGAGCGCGAGCCAGAAGCCTGTGTCCACGGGCATCGGGGCGGCAGCCAGATGTTCATTTTAATAAATGGAAACTATGACTCAGAGCAAGAGCCGGCCCGACCGTCCGAGCAGGCAAATTAGTCATCGAAGGGGAAGGCTTGTCGGTCCTGGGATCGGAGAGCATGTGGGAGCGGGGGCCCCTTGTCACGGAGCGCTCCCCGCGGCTGGCCGAGCACACGCCGCAGGGGGCTGCAGGCTCAGGGGACCGCGCTGGGGCAGCGGTCTGGCGGAGACCGAGCCCAGGGATGAGCTGGGAGCCAGAGGTCGGGACCCAAGAAGGCTTTCTAGAACCCCCCAACTGTGTGCCCTCTTCCTCCAGGGCAGTCTCACAACCACCGAGGATGTGAGCAGAGCGGTTAACAATGTCACCGTTCGTAGAGAGGAAGTCGAAACCCAGAAGCAGGAAGGTGGAGTAATTTCCACAGCGAGGAAATGGCTGGGCTGGGACTGGAGCCCAGGGCTTCTGACCCTCCCTTCCTCCTCCCCGGAGCACCCAGCGGCTCCCGGCCTCTCCGCGGGCTCGGGCTCGGGGGAGCAGCGCTGAGCCTTCTCCCAAGGTCCGAGACGTCTCTGGGAAAGAGCGGGGTTGTGTCCAGGTCCTGCTCTGTGCTTGGGGGTTTGGGGGTGACCGCGCTGAGTCTTGGGCGCTCGGCTCTGGGGGGTGTTTGTGCAAGCGTTTTCAAATGTGGTGGCTTCTTGCACGCCGCTAGTGGAAAATTGTAAGAGTTCCATTTTCCTGTTTCGAGCGAGCGTTTCCCCCCGGGGCTTACTGTAACCACATCCTCCTCAGCACCCAGTAGGACGTGGTAAACACTGGCTGCAGCCGGGCATTCCCTCCTGAGCACCTCGCCGGGTTCCTTTCTCTCTCATCTTGAAGCGTGCACACACACACACACACACACACACACACACACACGGTTCTGAAGCACCGGGCTCCCATCCCTCCGGTTTAGAGTTTTCGGGGTACCCCGCAGTGCCCCCGGAAATGGGGACAGGTGCAGTTTTCACCGAGCTGCTTTGTTAAGCTGCTTCGTTTTGGGGGGGGACCTGGGTTGCAGTCAGGTTAGTCAGACTACCGAGTCGTTCATTGTGGGGGGACCGCGGGGTCGCCAGAGGCATGTGGGGGAGCTGTGGGCCCCCAGGCGGGACCCGCAGGGGACACTGCGGCGGGTTTTCTGGAAGGGGCAAGGGGAGCAGGGCGGGACTTGGTGGTCAGGTGATGAGAAGGAAGCAAACAGGGATTCTAAAGAAACTGAAAGCCAAGCGGGGAGGGGTTGGGGGGGGGGAGTAAAAAAGTGGCAAGAGAGGCTGTTAATTTTAGGTATCTTTGAAAATACCATGGGGCGCCTGGGTGGCTCAGTGAGTTGAGCCTCTGCCTTCGGCTCAGGTCATGGTCTCAGGGTCCTGGGATCGAGCCCCGCATCGGGCTCTCTGCTCAGCGGGGAGCCTGCTTCCCCCCCCCCCCCCGCCTGCCTCTCTGCCTACTTGTGATCTCTCTCTCTGTCAAATAAATAAATCTTAAAAAAAAAAAAACCCTACCGCTTTAAAAACCTATTTGTAAGGGCCGGTTTGGGTCACAAGAATTTCTGAATCCTCCCCCCGTGTCGCTCAGAGCCTTCGGAAGCACGGGTTCCAGCACGACACACTTGTGGCCTGGAAGTGGGGGCCCCTGGCTTTGGGGGGGCCGCTGAGCTGGAAGGGGCAGTGGAGCCAAGGCACATGTGGGGATCCCACCTCGACTCTGTGCTCCCTCGTTTCTGCCCATTTTCCTAGAGACTGTGGCCCCAGGACATTAGCCCGGCTGTCAGCTCAGGAGATTGGCTGGGTCTTCCTTTCCCTCCCCTTCTGTTCTCCACCTGCCACCATGACCTAGCCAGAAGGGGAAGTATACCCCGTCTTTGTGTCTGTGCCTCAGCTGTACGCATCATTAAACAGAACAATAGAGAGCCAGGTCCCTGAGCCCACCTGGCCGAGCTCTCCGGGCGGATGGAACCGGGGCTCGCTGCAGCGCTGGCTGAGCTGGAAGTCGAAATTGCACACAGGCTTGTCATGCTTCTTACTTGGTGCAGGTAGAGCTGATGGAGCGAAAAGGACAAGAGCTGCGAAATATATGCCAAGTCTCACGTACACGAAGTGCCTTTCATGCAGTCTTCTCAGTGGGAGGGTTCTGCACGGTCCAGACTCACTGTGTTGTAGACGGTTTGGACCTAAAGACAATGTAGGGAGTCTACCATCGTGACCGTATCATCATAACTAAACGTAACGATTCTGTCGATTACTAATTAATCAGTCAATGTGTATTCCATCTTAATTCAAAAAGATTTGAGGGTGCTTAGCCATTTACGTGCGGTGGAGTACAATATAATAAATGGCTAAAAGATCAGAGCCAGAGGCGAAATAGTTTTGTCAGACTCCGTATAAACACGGTATGCAGAAATGCACACGAACGTAGCTATTCTTAAAAATTGGTGTTTCCTCCCAGCCTTTTAAAGCACGTACATGTCGGGGTGCCCGGCATGCCTGGCCGGCTCAGTCAGTGGAGCGCGCTGACTCTTGGTCTCGGAGTTGTGAGTTCGAGCCCCGTGTTGGGTGTCGAGATGACTTAAAAATAAAATCTTTTAAAAAAGTTAACTATGTACGTGTTTTACAGCCGATCCTGCTTCCTCCCCCTCTCCCCACCCCTCTTCCCACTGAGTATTACACAGACTTTTCCAGGTGTCTTTCTAACGGTTAGGACTTAATGATCAGACCCAGGGATGCACCCGAGATTTACTTGATCATTCCTCTATTGTCGGGCGCCAGGCTATTTTCAATGCTATTGTGAAATAAACAATGGCATCATTAACATCTCGCTGCTTGTAACTTTTTCCATAGTTCCTTAAGTACATTTCCAGAGGGAAAATAGCTCATGAAAGGTTCAGGCGTTTTGGTGGCCTTGGACACGTATCCCTGGGCTGCTTCCCCCTGAGGGCCACCAGCAGGTACGGGTGGGTTCCTGTGTGTCCTCCTCCCCCTAGCGCTTGTGTTACTATTTCTCTGGTTTCTTGCTAATTTCACAGGGAAAGAACACATTGTTGTTTTCACTATGTGTAGGTTGCCAAGTTTATCTCTTGGCATCTGAGGGGTTTTTTCACCCATTTGCTTGAGTTATGTACAAAAGGTATGACCCCTTCCACAGTAATGTATTTTATAAAATACTTTCTCCAGTTGATTTGACTTTTACTTTGGTTTGAGAGATTTCTTTGCCTCTGATCCTCAGACGTTTTACAGTCTGGATAGTCCGAGAAAGCTCTGGTACCGTGCTCCCTCATTTCTGCCCATTTCCCTAGAGACTGTGGCCCCAGGACATTAGCCCAGCAGTCAGCTCGGGAGATTGGCTGGGTTTTCTTTCCTGAAGGCTCACGTTCTGTTCTCCACCTGACACCTCGTCTATTATGCTGCATACCTGGCCCTTGGCGTGGATGATTTTTCTAACACTCTTCTCGGCTGAATGACAAAATTATTTCCAGCAATAATCAAGAAGTAAAACACATAATGAAAATGACCAGGAAAGGATTGCAGTCAGTGAAATATTCTACTGTTGAATTTTGTATATATAATCACATTGGTAAAGAAAAAAAAACAAAAACAAAAAAACTGTACGTGTTTGTGGGGGAGAGTAGTAATGGATTTAATACTTATTTTTTAATTGAATTTTATTGTCTTTCCAGTCCAGTTAACATACAGGATTATATTATTTTTAGGCATATACTACGGCGATACCACACTTCCTACATCCCCCGGTGTAACACTTGTTAAATACATTAATGCGTGTTTAGGAGAAAGGGAGAGATCACGCTTCTCTGTGGGTCCGTGACCATAATACAGAACGACCTTGTAGTTTCTGTTTTGAGTCCCGTATACATTTGTCAGACTTCCTGAGACCTGATCTCTCCTCCGCC
This sequence comes from Potos flavus, assembly GCA_028534135.1. NCBI lineage: Eukaryota > Metazoa > Chordata > Mammalia > Carnivora > Procyonidae > Potos > Potos flavus. Next base: position 22,588 of record CM052893.1, on the reverse strand, counting down.
CATTCGTGAGCTGGTTTGCCAGACTGCCTTCCTTTACAGCGGGCTGCAGAGCACTTCTTACTAATTTTAATTTTGAATAGTTCCCTTCCACGGAAGCAGGAGAAATACAAATAGAAAACATCTTAAACATGAAGATGAACGTGGCAGAAATTCACAAATTTCCCCTTTCACGGTAAATCCGGAAATTGTCGTACTGTCCTTACCTCTGTTTCTCCGGGATTGATTCGACATCTCTGCTGCTGAGACATTTTAAGTTAAACATCCCTAAAATGGCAAGAGTGTCCTTGAGCAACAGGGCGGGAGGAGGGAGGCCCGGTCTGTTTCCTGTCCATTCCTGGCCTGCTCTGGACGATCAGGAGGGGACTCGGGGATGCAGGCCGTGCCGAGGGGGGCCCCCGACAGGTTCTGAATCCCGTGAATTTGCCCCGAAGCGTGGAGGCCCCGTGCGCATCTCGTCCGGGGGGCTGACTGCACCGGAGAGCTCCCGAAGGCCCTTGCAGGCGGCGGCGTGCGGTGCGCAGTAAGGATCGCCGGCAGGGCTGGGAGTGTGAGACTTACGTGTATCATTAAAACGAAACAATGCAGCAGGAGTGTGGAATCGGGGCGTCAGGGTAAAGCCTCGGGAAGGCTTTCCGTCCTGTGCTCCCCCGCAGGTGCCGGCTCCTGGCGATGATAGAAAGCCGATCCATTTCATTACTGTTTTACTTGCCCTCCTCACTGCTCACCTCGGGGGTTAAACGGCCCAGTGTTCGGTGCTGAGCTGAGCTGTGTTCTGTGGCCTTTTTTGTTTCTCTGCTTTCTTGCTCGTGCTTTTTTCCCCCAAACCCCAAATCCTGCCCCACTTCGCGCACATATGCGCGCGCGCACACACACACGTACACACTCCTCTTCCTCGCCTTTCACAGTGTAGCTTAACCGCCACCTTTTCCCAGGAGCTTCCTTCATCCAGTTCCCGTGTCCCAAAGAAGCTAAGTCCCCGTGGCCCGACGTCTGGGCCTCTGTAAGGTCACCGACGATCCTGAGCCTCGTGTACAGGTACTCAGCCCCGGGCTTGCCCTCCCGAACGGACTGTGGCTCCCCAGGGCACAGCACTGCGCCCCATACCGTACGCGTCGCGGGATCTGAACGGGTACAAATCATCCCAGCCAGCAGAGTGCAAGGGGAGGGGGAAAGAGCAATGAGATTGAGAGCCCCGGGGCCTGCTTCCGTCGGGAAAGGGAAAGGGAAAGGGCACAGCAGCTCTGACGGGAGGGCTCCTGAAAGGACGTGGCCTGTCTGTGGGGCCGGCGCGAGCCTGGGTGCGGGGAGACCTGAGCCTCGTCTGCTCAGCTGTGGTCTGGGCGGACGGGGGTGCGAGCTCCGGATGCTGCTTGCTCTGGTGTGCAGAGTACCCCCCAGGTGCCTTTGGGGGGCTCTGTCTTCCTCCTGTGCCCACGCCCCGATCCCCCCGCCCTCGCTCTCTGCATTTGCCTCTTTCCCTAAGGTGCTGGCCCTTGGAGTTTGCTGCCTCGAGCTCTTGACCTCCGGGCGCGGTGAGCCTTCCTTCCTGGCTCCGGAGCACCCTCCCCCCCACCCTAAGCCCGACTCCAGGGTTGGGGCTGGGGGTTCCGGCGAGTCTCCTCTTCTGCCTTCCCAACCAGGCCGAGTCTTGGGGGCTCCCAGCCGTTTAGTTCCCAGGCGTTGGTTGATTCCTGAGCCTGAGAAAGCAGTGCGCTGGGGCCGAGGGATTCCTGGCGGACCAGCCGTTGAAGGCAGGTTCGCTCCACCGGAGGGGACACTGAGGTACAACCCGGTCATGGGAATCCGCTCTGAGACGGGCAGCAGGCGGCCGTGCGAGGTCTGGGGCACAGGGGCTGTGGAGGGGACATGGTCCCTTTGCTCCTGCGCCGGGCTAAGGGACATGAGGTCTGAGGAGCGCGAAGGAGGAGGTGATGCGTGAGTGGGGTTTTGAAGGATGAAGAGGAGTTCTCTGGGCAGGCTCGGTGAGGCGTCTCTGCCAGAGCAACCAGCCCAGAAGGCTCAGAAGCGTCAAGCAGCCTGATATGTCTCAGCAAACAGGTGGTTTTTCTTCAGCATGGGGGGGTTTCTGGGGGGGGCAGGTGAGAGCCCTCGGGGATCATCCGTAGGAGTCTGGTCTTTATCCTGAAGGCTTTCAGGAAGCCAGGTTTGTTTGTTTGTTTGTTTGTTTATTCACGAGAGATGGAGTGCAACAGAGGCAGGCAGGGGCAGAGGGAGAAGCGGGCTCAGGGAGCCCGACGCGGGACTCGATCCCAGGACCCCGGGATCACGACCTGAGCCGAAGGCAGACGCTTTGCCAACAGAGCCCTCCCAGGTGCCCCGCCAGCAAAGGTTTAAAGCAGGGAGGGGCCTGGAATTGGCGTGCGGAGATTTACATTCTAGAAAGTTCTGGAGGCTGAAGCGTAGAGGGCCTGCCCGGCGGCGTGGGTCGACCGTGGAGTCGGCCACCGGGCCGTGGATACTCGGAGGCACGGGACCCTCCGGTTTGCCCCTGGCGTCGAGGGTCGGGTTTTATGGCCAAGCTGTAACGCGGGGCATCCCCCTGGCCCAGCTCGATGCCACCGTGTCTCCCGTCCCAGGCCGGGCCGCGGCTGGCAGTCCCCAGGGCCCGGAGCCCCGGTTCTAAATGCTGCTCTCACCGATGGGGGGCGGAGGCCGGTGAGGGCCCGCGCTGCTCAGCCGTGACTCGGCGTCGTTCCACTTCTCCGGCAAGCAGACAATGGGGTCCCAGCCGCGGCGGCATGCTTGGGTGGCTCCGAAGGCCCTGCTTCTGTCTCCGCTCCCTTCAGTGACCAGCGGGCCGTGTCGTGGGCTGCTGCCGCCCTGCTCGCCTCCCCCCAGCTTCTCCTCCAGCCAGACAGGCCGGCTTCCCGTGGGCATCTTTCTTGGACCCTTCCGCCCCGAGTGGCCAGCGTCATTGCATATGGTGCTGGCAGGTGTTCAGAGGGGCCCCCGGTTTCCCCGTGTCATCCTCCCCGCGGTCTGAGGCGTCTCCTCTCCCTGTACCGTCGGAGAAGCGGCGCTTGGCAAAGTAGGTCACAGGTCCGTCCACGCTCACGTGACCGGCGAATGCACGACTTAGGGCCAGCGGGGGTCCTGAGACCATCCTCGGCGGGGGCGGGCGCACGTGCTGGCAGGTGTTCATGTGGGAGAGAGGCCTGGTGACCCATCTCACGGTGTCGTCTGAGGTCTAGCCTGTAATGGACGTCGTGCAGACGTCTGTGCGGGCCCCGTACCCCAGAGACAGTTGGAGATCTGCGTTTTTGCGTGACGTGTCCTCGTTTGTGTGTGTCGGCAACTAATTCCGAAAAAAGAAACATTTGTCACCAAAGATAATGACTGCTGGCTGGCATCTGTGGCCCACATCGCCGGGTCACGTGTTGCTAAGTGGCTCCAGTTGAGGGGGACCTTGACCCGACTCTCCTGGGCGGGGGCAAGGAGAGGACCCGGCTTGGGGAGGGGAGGAGGAGAGAGTTTGCCAGGCTGCCGGTCCTTCCACGACCTGCTGGCCAAGAGCTCCGCGCAGAGCCCAGCCGCCCGCGTTCCCAGGCCGCGCGCACTCCGTGCTCTCCCCGAGTCGCCCTGAATTCGGGGCTTCTTCGTTGGTTTATTGCCTCGCTTCCTTTTCCCAAGATTGAAATGACGACTGCTTGAAAATATTTTCTTCGCTTGGGTTTTTCCTTGGTGACCTCACTCAGAGACAGATGTGCCCTAATAATAGCCTCGAAAGTTTAGGGGAAGAAGTCAGCCAGCTGGTCGTGTTCCCTAGAAGCGATGTCATGGTTCCGAAATGTGGGCCATCCCCTGGGGCCTCGGGAGGGGCCGAGCCTGCCGGAGGGCTGTGGCCACGCTGAGCCTCCAGAGTCCCTCTCCAAGGGACAGAGCCCTTCCTGGCGGCTCTTGATCGCCCGGGAGGACAGATTGCCCACGTCGTGGCGGCCGCTCTCTCTGACTTCCTGCAGGACGCGCGTGACGCCAGCGGGTGGCAGGTGCGGGTCCCACCAGGGCTGCTCCCCGCGCTCGCTCAGCTCCCACCTCTCGCCTGGGGCTGGAGCGTGGGGAGACCGCACCCCGTCTGCCCGGGGCAGCCCCGTCCTCCGAGAGCCTCTCTGCCTCCTCGGGTTCAGGGTCAGAGCCCTCGGTGGGAAGGACGTCGCGCAGAGCCCGGTCCTCAGCCTCTGGCCTTCCAGGATTCCCGTTTCAGATGACCCACTCACGTCTCTGAAATCGTGCTTGATCACCCGTGAGTTGGGAGGAAGGAGGAGAGGGGAGTCTGAGAGAACCAGAGGTTCGTGCAGGCCGTGCAGGCGACCGGCGGGGGACTGTCACGTGGCCCAGGCTGCAGGCCAGCTGGGGCTGCCTTGGGCTGTGTCTCTTGGCCCACTGCTCTGTGACGCTGGGGGAGAAGGCAGGAGCCCCTGCAGCTTTGGGGAAACCCATCCGATCTGCTGGAAGATATCTCCGTATAAACTAAACACAAACTCACCGTAGCTTAAAGCAACAAGTGGAGCCGACCATCGTGGGTGTCCCTGCTTGGGGAGGGTGGGAGCCCCCACTGCTGTTGGCCCGTGCAGGCCTCCAGGGGAGGGAGTGGAGGCAGGACCCCCCAAGTCTGTCCTCCAATCGGGCCTCACGCTTCTCTGGCCCTGGGAGGCCCGGACACCCCTGCCTCTCCCCGCAGACTTGGGCGGCCGGGAAGTGCTCAGTAAGCACTCGGGGCCCAGTTGACGGAGACGCACGGGGAAGGGCGATGAGTCAAGCTGTTTATGAAAATCGCACGTACTGGCACAGACGTCAGGGTGACCCGGGGGACAGCCGTGTTCTGAGAGCTGATGAGTCTGCCTCATACTTGGGGGTTCACCGCTGTGTGTTTTTGGCAACCTGTTTCCTGTGCCTGCGGCGACCTAGGCGTGCTCAGATGCACGGCGGCCGCGGAGCCCGGCTCTGTCCCGACGGGCTCCGGGCGGGAACAGGAGGCAGGGGGACTCGGGGCAGGATCCAGGGCTGGGTGCCGCTTTGGAAGCGAGTCGGGGCTTCTGACCGTGTCTGCAAGCCTGCGTGCCCGTTTGCTCGCCACCGTTTAGCCCCGGGCAGATCAGTGGGCTCCGTCAGAAACAGGAATTGCACCAACGCATCGTGCTTGCTTGGAAATACTTCCTGAATATAGCTCAATATTTGGTACCGCATGGAAGTTCTGTGCGGCATTCACGCTCTTCCTGAAGAGTATCCGTGTTAGAAATTCCTTATGTGGGAGTTCCCAAAAAGGTGACTGCGGAGTTAGCCCGGACTAAGCCCCTTAGCAAATCTCTTACAAACACTTTCTAGATTCTCAGAAGCTACTTAGAAGGCAGTACTGTGTCCGTGAACGTTCTTGGCCCAGAGAGGTCAACTTTTAAAGATTTTATGTGTTTATTTGAGAGAGAGAGACAGAGAACACGAGCAGAGGGGGAGGGAGAAGCAGGTCCCCCGCTTCTCCCCCGCTGAGCAGGGAGCCCGACGCGGGGCTTGGTCCCAGGACCCCGGAATCACGACTTGAGCAGAAGGCAGACGCTTCACCGACGGAGCCCCCCAGGCAGCCCCAGCGAGGTCCCCTTTCAGCAAGCTGGAGGTTGAGGAAGGCTTCTGCTCTGTCTAGTGGTGTCCTTACACTTTCCGATTCACAACCCGAAGAGTTTCGATCTCAGTGCATCTCCAAAGAAGTTCCCGAGAGTGTGAGAGCCGCTAAGCCAGGAGGACTCCGGTGGTAGTTGGGCTGTGCTTCGGAGAACTGCAGGGACGGACGGTAACCTTTCAGATTCCTCCGCATTGTGCAGAAAACCTCCCTGCGTTTTCCTGGCGGTCTAAGTGCTGTGCCCCGGCGTGGGACGGAGATGGGCAGCCGGGTTCTGCGCCGGCAGAGCCTTCGGGAAGGAGCCGAGAGCCTTCTTTTAGACCGCAGGTCCCTGGGGGAGGGCTGGGGGGAGCGGAGTGTCCGCTGGGGGCGCGGGCTGGGGGCTCGCAGGCCAGGCCGCCTCCCACCCGCGGTCTCCAGCACCGGGCTCTAGAAGGAGCGGCTCCCGGGCCTTCCGGACTTCCAGGAAGACTGTTGAAGGTCAGCCCCAAGCTCCCCCGGGGTTCATTTTGAGGCAGGGAATGGGACCGCTGTGGGGACCGCGGGGATGGGGGCTCCGCAGGCCAGCGCTGCGGGATGGAAGAGAAGGGGCCCAGGCCGGGCGGCTCCCATCGGCCGAGCCGACACACAGTCGCTGCCGATGTTTCGTCCACCAGAGAGGCGCCCCCTCTGGGGCTCAGAGACCAGACCCGACCCGTGGGAGGGGTGCCGTCCTCACGTTGCTGGGGTACCGGACGCCGGGTCTGCCGGCCGGCGCTGCGCGGGGAACCTTGTCCTGAAGCCCGCCGTGTGGGACAGGCAGGACTCCCGCCAGCCAGGACTGTCGGCACCTCCTCCGGGCTCTGTCCAGCCAGGAGGTCGCACACCCTGGAGCCCAGCTGCCTGCGTTTGCCACTTACCCGCCGTGGAACCTGGGACCGACTGTGTCCCCACCGGTAACCCGGGAGAACGAGGGGCCCTGCGCGGTGGGTCGGAGCGTGGCGCTTACCGAGCCCGGCGTCCGGCCCTCGCACTCAGTGCCCTTAGCTGCTTATTACGTTCCCGGCGCAGTGCACGTGCCGTGGGCGCTGCCTGCCGGGCCTTAGTCTCCGGGAGCTGGGAAGGAGGGGTCGAGGGCCTCCAGTGCCCCCGGGCCAGGGAAGAAGCGGGAGCAGGTGTGTGGGGCGGACTGCCCCCCCACCGTGAGGGATTGCCCCCCCAGGGGGCACTGGGGGGGGTGCCGTGTAGCCCTGCTCTTCCTCGCTCACCAACGAGGACCTTCAGTAAATTTCCACCCTCTGTAACTGGGCTTTGCGTCTTTGCTTTTTACCAAAGTGAAAATAAGGTCTCTGGGGAAGGGTGGGCGAGGTGGAGGGAGGGAAGGGCCCTGGTGCGTGTCACGGGGTGCTCCCCCCCCAGCCGGGCAGAGCCCGGGTGCCCTTTCCCAGAGGAAAAGCTGAGCTCTTCTGTCCTGTGAGCTTCGTCCACTGGGAGGTCAGCTGCTGGAGGCCGCCCTCCCCCACCCCAGGGCCCTTCCTGGCCTGGCCTCTCCCGGTTTCCTCCTATTGTTGATTCCCAGCCCCCGTGGTCCCGCAGCCTGGAGGCCCCCCGGCTCCCGGCGTGAGAGGTACACGGGGCCTCTGTGCACGCAGAGTGAGAGCGTTTCCCTCCTGCCCTCTCTCTCTCTCTCTCCCTCTCCCTCTCTCTCCCTCCCTCCCTCTCTCTCCGTCTCCCCCCGTGCGTCCCTCTCCCTCCCTCCCCCACTTCTCCCCACTCCTCTGCGGTTCCTCTTGCCCTCCGTTATTATTTTTAGTTCTTCAGAGGATGAAGCCGAGGAGGGAGGAGGAAGGAGGAGCCCAGTTAGTGACCTTCCAGACCAGAGATGGGCCTTCGTGGGCCCCCGCCTGGTAGGGAGTGTTAGGAACATTTCCATTTGGAGTGAAGGGTACCTCCATCCCTGGCTAGCCAAACAAAGGCTGAGTTGGCAAGACTGCAGGTCCCTGGGATGCCGGCTCCCGCGGAGCTAGGGGCTGGGGAGGAGGGCGCATCTGCACGAGGCACCACTAGAAGAGCTTTCTTTGCTGGGCGTACTGACCTGAGCGAAGGGGGGGCTCCTCCAAACCCGCGTGAGCGTGTGCAAAAACCCTGGGGCCCAGGGCCAGCCAGGCTGCCAGCTGCCCGGCAGTCACGGTGGGTGTAGAGAACCCCCGGCAGACGGAGCGGGAAGTTCCCGCTCCCTGCAGATGCTTCTAGAAAAATCCAGGCCCCAGCAGGTGGATGGAAGGGATCGTAAGCCGGCTCAGGTGTATTTGGTCTCGTAGGAGGCTGGATGAGGCCCGAGCCCTTGCTGTGTGCTGGGCCTGCGAGGGGTCCCCCCACTGGTCAGACCGGCTCGGGGGTGCCGTCATCCACGGTGTGTGCGGCTGGGGGGCACACGGCGGCGGTGGGCCCAGCGCGCAGACCTCCGAGGCTCGCCTCTGCCGGCAGACACAGCACGCTGCACAGAATCCGGGCATGACCTCCGGGAAGGTGTTCTGACCCCCCCTCCAGCCTGGGGAACGTCACGTGAGGAGGTGGAAATAAGAGAAAACATTCCCCAGGTCTTTTTGCAAAAGGGTTTTTGCGTTTGGTTTTTAGGGGAATTTTCTTGTTTGTTAAAGCGGGGAAAGTCGGTTGGTCTTAAAGCCCGGACTCTTATTTTTAGCCAGAGCTACCTGCCTTGCCAAGTCCTTGGGCTTAATTTTTCCAACGCTCGGGGTCCTGGTTTTGGAAGACCTTCCCTCGCCACCCCCCTCCCCCCAAGCGCACAGCTCACCGCTGGTGGGGACGGCTTTCGCTGGGGGCCCCAGCCAGGTTTCCAAGCAGGGCTGCAGGAGGGAGCCATGGGCCAGGGGCCCCTACCTGCCCGGGCATGCCCGCGGCCGGCCGGCGCGGAGGCCCTGCCAGGGCGAATACAATGAACAAAGCTGGCCGGCCTCGGCCTGGGAGCAGTGCAGGCCTTTCCCCAGCGCAGGAGGGAAGGGTCACCAGGGAAACCCCGGCTGCTGCTTCAGAGAGACCAAAAGAAGCAGGAAGAAAGAGCGCATTCTTCCAAACATGGACACCTCAGGGACTGGCGCGCAGACGCTTGCAAGAGCAGGACAAAGGCACTGAGGCAGAGCGGGCCTTCCGGGCGGGGCTCTCGCGCGCCCCCTCTCGGGGCTTTGTGAAGCGTGCCTTCCCTAAGTGTGTGTCGGGGAGGCCTAGCGGCCCGCCTGCAAGGTCGCTCTGAGGACAGAGTCCTTGCTGTCCACCTGAGACTACGTGTTCACAGGGGCAGCGGCTTGCTTAGCCTGTTGGCTGGAACAAAACAAAATCCTCTGAATTAAATGGCGGGAACCAGGAAGCTGTGTGACCTCGGGCGAGTTCCTTAACCTCTCTGAACACGTGTCGTCTGGTGCAGCGCAGACACGGCGGGTCTGCGTGGTGAGGGAGGACAACGGCAGACATCAGTGGTGTGCCCGGCACGGCCTCACACGTGTGACACGCGCTTTCTCCGCCTCCTCCCCCTGCATGCCGGGTTCCGACCCCTCGCTAGCACGAGCACATATGCCCCGACCCCAAGTCTCCGGGAGTGTCGTCTTGGAGAGTCCCTGGTCCAGAGAAGATCCCCTTTTCTGACGTCTTCGAGATTTCTCCTCGTCTCTCTCACCCTCAGAGCAAAAGCAAATGGAGACCCTATATGATTATCTAAAAAGAAAAGTTAGCCGACGGCCCAGACTATCTCAATAAAAAGGGAAGTGCTGGAGGAAAAAGCAGAAAATTGGGGAAACCAGTCCGGTGGGAAGAAGTTAGGAAAAGTCTGTAAAACCCCCATTTGTTAGAGAATGAAATGTGCTCAGCAAGCTCACTGCTTACTCCCCAAATGCTGTTCTTCGGGGGCACCTGGCCGACCTCTACGGACGTGAAATGGGGTGACTGGGCAGCTCTGCTGATGTTCTGACCCGGAAGCTGGCGTCACCCAGCGGCCGGGAGCTCCCAGGGGGGAGGGAAGCTTGGTGAGCTGTGACACACCGTGTCCGCTCCTCTCCTTGCCCCCCGGCCACGATCTGACCCTCCGGAAGCGCCCAGCTGGGTTCTTGCCCGTCCACTGGGCCTCGGAGGTGAAAACTAGTTCAATTACCAAAAAAAAAAAAAAACACAGAAGGAAACCCCCAGCGAGGGAACGCCTGGTGGGGCCAGGGGGCCTGGCTCTCAGGAGGCTCCCACTCGTCCTGATCAGAGCTGGCGTGCCGGCGTGCCCGGGGAGGGCCTTCTGGAAACGCCCGGAGGGAGGGCTTCCAGGGGGCCCGAGATGCGCTGGGCTAGCGGAGTCCTCTGCAGCAGCCGTTGTCGGGAAGGCCCCCCGAGGACCGGGATGGACACCTCGCAGGCGTCTGAGGGTGGGTGGGGAGCGGTGTGGGGGGCCCCGCCCGCCCGCAGGAGCTCCACTTCCCCGTGTGGATGGAGGGTGGGGGGCGCCGGCCGCCTGAACGTCCCACGGCCCGTGAGGCAGTCCTCGGAGAAAGGAGCGTTGCCTCCAGTGTCACTTCCCTTTCTCCCCACCCCACCCCAGCTGTGGCAGCGACGGACAGGCCCCAGGGGGCCCCGGCCTGGGTGGCTCGCGCGGGGGAAGCTGGGCACGGGGCTCGGACACCCCCGTGAGGGCCACTGTCCTCTCGGTGCACGAGAAAGGCCACCAGGGAGGCCAGAGCGAGGCCAGACCCAAAGACCAGGCAGGAGGGGAAAGAGTGGAGGGCTGGCCGGTGACCATCCTCGCCCCTCCTGCCGGGCCTTTCCGGGGGGCTGCTGTGAGCCCCCCAAGGAGAGTCCCAGGGACCCGCAGAGGAGCCCTCCCCTCCCCCCGGCACTGAAGAACGGCCTGGTCATCGGCCGAGGGCGAGCAGGTCGGGACCCAGAAGGTCCCCTGCTCCCCCAGGAGGCAGGGACAGCTTCCCCGGTGGCAGAGTCGGGCGGCCGCCCAGCGCCCTCGAAGGGGCCCCAGGGTTGCTTCAGGCTCCGCCGTCCCGGTGCTGACAGGCTTACGAAGTTCTGGGCAAGGACTCCCATATGTCATGCCGCCGGTCCTGTGTGGGTGGGCCGGCTCCTCCTGCCCCCGCAGCCTGGCTCTGGGTCCCTGCGCCCCCCTCCCCTCCCCACGCCGTCCTCCTTGTCTGCTTCGTGGAAGACGAAGGCCGGACTCCAAGGCCATCCTGGGCAGCCCCTCCACCTGTCAGAGGCAGCGTCCCCCGCAGCGTGAGTGGGACGTCTCGGGGAGCAGCCAGAGGATGGCCTCCCGGGGAGGCTCGCATCAGACGCGGGCCAGGCCGCCTCCCCTGGGCTCGGGCAGGAACCCTGCTGCCCCGCTGGCCAGAGGACTGCGTCTGCCCTGGGCGCTCGGGGGCTCCGGGCGGCTCCAGACCCTTCTCTGGCTACGGCAGCCTGCGCGCTCGGGGGCTGAATGAAGGTGCCCGCCCCGCGTCGGCCCCGCCTCTAGGGAGCAGCTTCGCGTGTGCCCTGAGGCCGGACACCCCAGCTCCTGCTGGCCGGCGATGGAGGGCGCCCGAAGTCTGAGCTGCCGGGACGGGCTGGCCGGGGTGCGGAAGGCTCGTCTGGGCTGGGCCAGCTCAGGCACCAAGAGGGCAGGGGGCTGTTTGCAGGGTCTTCTCCTTCCCCTACACGTCTTGCTGCATTCTCTGCCTGTTTCCGCTCCCCGGCCCGTCAGGCGCGAGGGGATGGAACCGCCTGGAACGATTTCTAAATATCAGGCATCTCCGGCCTCGCCCCTCCCCTGTCCTGCTGGTTTGGGGTCCTTTCCTCCTAAATTGCAGCTGGAGCACATGGTGGGACCCCAGCTCTCACCGAGCGAGCTCCGGCATGCCTCGGGTGCCCTGCACTCACGGAGGAAAGAGAGCAAAACCCAGACGGTGCTTATTGGACCCCGGGGGGAGGTCCGCGAGGGAGCTGGGTCGCAGGGTCTCACCCCACGTCGTAAACCTGCACCGTTCACGGGAGGAGCTCGGGTCGGCCGTCCCCCCAGCACGGAGTCCAGGAGAAAGCCTGCCCTGCGGCCGCGCACCTGCTCGACGGGGGGCCCTCTCGGGGTTCTTTCCTTTCCCTTGACGGGCTCCCAACAGCATCGCAAGCACAGCCTGCAGCCCCGGTCAGGTCTGTCTGCTGGAGAGCCCGGCCCCCCCGTGGGACGTATCTGGGGTTCGGGTGCCCAGCCGCGGCGCGTTTCCCGGAGGCTCTGGGCTCTTCTGGAAAGGAGCCCCCCGAGCAGAATGGCTGCCAGACTCATGCCCTGACCACCCGGGGGACCCGCCTTGAGGAAGCCTCCGGGGGAGGGGCGGGGGGGCTGATTCCCGCCGTCTCCCGGCGCTCCCGCGGCTGTGGTCCTTTCCCAGCTGGACTGCGACCTGCCCGTGCTTCCTCCGGTTAGCGCTGGCCACGTTCGGCACCGCTTGGGCGCCCCCGGCATGCAAACCCACAGACAAGAATGTTCCACCGCCCTCGACTGCCCGGGGCGGTCTCGGCATGGGCGGACTCTCGCGGCCTTGGCCCTTTTCGTGGGACACGCACGCTTCCTCGTGCTGGGAAGGGAGGCTGAGCAGAAAAGCTCAGCGTGGACAGCCCGAGCGCCCCCTCCTGTCCGGCTCAGACTCCCACACGTACCCCATCCTCGAGCAGTGGCTTTCGCTCCTGCGATCAGGGGAGCGCGTGTGCCGGCCCCACCTGGCAGGTCGGCGGGCCACGAGGAAGGTCAGGAGCTCGTCCAAGGGCGGCCGGTGAGGAGGGGACGAGCCAGGCCTCGGGCCCGCGTCCCCCGCCCCCACAGCTGCGGTCGCGCGGCCCTGCTACGGGCGTCCCGGCCCAGCCTCCGGAGCAGGTGTCGGCCGCTCACCCTGGGCCCTGCCGGACTCAGCCGTTGCAGACCCGGGCTCTACCCCACGGCCTGCGGCAGCCTTCTCCCCCGGTCGGTCCCCACCCTGCCTCTGTCGGGCACAGCCTCCGCGGGCCCTGGGACCCGTCCTCCCTGGGTCGTCTGTCACCGCCGCATCTGCAGATACAGTGTGAGGTGACACGCTGCCTGCGGGGGACGCCGGCCCTGGAGGGTCCCGCTGTGCAGGGGGCCTGGGGGACCAGCGGCCCCTCCCTCACTAGGCGGAGGAGCCCGAGGCCCCAGAGGGGCAGGGAGGGCGGCGCAGGGTGGGCTTGGTTGTCCGCCGCTGGGGAAGTGGCCGGGGGACACGCGCCCTCCTGCTCCCACGCTGCACCTGCCGCAGCCCCGTCCCCCGCGTGGTGGCCGGCTGTGAGCTCCGGCTCCACTGGGCCCTCCGCGTCTCCCCCGCGGGTCTGTGAGGCCAGCGCCCGGCTGCTCTCCTGTAAGGAGGTTTTTCCGTGGCTGGCCCCCTGCGCTGTGTGCGCGGCCTTCTGGGTGCTGAGATAAGTCACGCCTCGGCCCTCCTTAGCCTTCTTTGGGGATCTCCGTCAGAAGGATCTAGAAAAACAACCGCGCCAGCGGAGGCCCGGCCCTTCTGTCACATGGCCTGGCGTAGGGACAGACTAGGTCTTGGTGGCGGGCTGAGGGTTTCTGGCGGGTTCAGGAGGGACGAATCCTTCTCCTTAAACAGATTTGCACTTGAAAGCCTGATGACAGAAGCAGCTGAGTTTCAGCAAAGAGAGAGAAAAGCCGGGGCGGCTGGTTGAACCTTGAATCCACCTTGGGCACCTGCAGCCTCTGCAGGGATGTGGCCCCCGTCCTCGGGGCGGGGAACCAGGAGCCGCATCTTCAGCGCCCCCCCTCAGGCAAGGCAGGAGCCCTCCTCCTCGCCCCCCGCCCGCCACGGAGCTCCTAGCTTCTCCTGCCCCCGTGCGGAACCCCGGAGCCCCCGTGACTTCGCGCTGGGGTCTTGCCAGAACTTTCTCAGGGACCCGTGGGGCTGCTCAGGGAAGGCTCCCACCCCCTCCAGGGACGCCTGTGTTTGGGCCCGTGGTCCTTCCCCGCTCGGTCTCGGAGTCTGTCCTAAAGTGAACGTGGGGCCGTGTGTTCCTGGAGAAACAAGTCTCGCGGGGGGAGAAGAGGGTTTTGTAAGGCGGGCGTGTGAGAGGGAGGTTCACGGCCAGCTTCGATCATCACTGACTTCCAAGGGTCCGGGTCTCCCCGGGTCTCCCCGCGGACAGGACACTGAGGGCCCCACCTGCCTCTGGCAGAGCAAAGTGAGGTGCTAAGTCAGTGTCGGTTCTCCTTTCTGCGCAAGGATCCCCTCCTGCTCACGCACACACATGCACATGTGCACACACGCACATGTGCACACGCACACACACGTGCACACACACGCACGCATGCGCACACATGCGTATGTGCACACGTGCGCACGTATGGGTCTTACCGGAGAGACCCCTAAGGAGGAGAAGTACTTTGAAGAGCGGGGACTTGCAAGCACGCTTGCCCCCGTGTGCGCCCCGGCCGTGGGGTGCTCTCCCCGGGGACCCCCTGCAGAGTCTCCCTTCGAGTCCCTTGCAGGCAAACAATGCCTCTCCCGCTGCGCCCACGGGGACAGTGCAAGGTGACCCAGCCCTCTCTCGTCTGCCTCTGAGGGGCCAGCCCTGCAGGGACGCCGAGGCCATTTCCCGGAGTCCTGGAGGGTCCAGCCGTTCGAGGAGCCTGGGGGACCAGCGGCGCCTCCGTCCCTAGGCAGAGGAGGAGCCCGAGGCCCCAGAGGGACAGGGAGGGGGGTGCAGGATGGGTTTAGTTGTCCCCTGTGGGGGAAGTGGCACGGCGTGGGGTCGGCGCCGGCCGGGGGACACGCCCTCCTCCGCTGCACCTGGGCCGTCTGCTCGGCAGCAGGCCGTGCCGAGCTCCCTCTGACGGTACACGTGCCGCGCGGACGGCAGAGGTGAGGTCCTCAGAGCTGCCGGGGCCACCTGTCCCGTGGCCGGGGCGCTTCTCCTCTGGGGGCCACCGGCAGCGACCACAGGCTCCCCGTCGGAAGAGGACCCCGGCGCCACTCGCTTTGACTTCGTCCTAACCGGAAAGCACCCGTTCCCTTTCTCATGGAGACTTTTCTGTTTGCTTGTTTCTAGAGCAAATCATGGAGGAAAATAAAGAACATGGTGCACTGGTCTCCCTTTGTCATGTCTTTCAAGAAGAAGTATCCTTGGATCCAGCTGGCAGGACACGCAGGTAGTGCCCCCCCCAGCCTGCCCCCCCCAGCCTTCCTGCCGGACTGCCGGCTCCCTCGGGAGGCACCCAGCGCAGGACCGCACGCTCCCGGGGATGGAAGCGTCTGGAACAGCTTCTCTGAGACCCCGGGCTCTGCATTCAAAGCCGGCCTTGCCCAGTGTGGCCCGAGCCCTGCCCTGGGGACAGCTGCCCCCCCCCCCCGGAGCCCGTGCCGCCCCTTCCCCAAACACGTGCACGTCCCCCTTCCTCCGCCCCGGCCGCCTTCGAGCTTTCTCGCCCCCTCCGCCTCTGTTCCGCCTGAACTCACCCATTAAAACCGCGACATCGTCAGTCCTGCCACTCGCCCCCCGCATCAGCTCGGACAAAGAGGCCACGCCCAGCGCTTCGTTGGGCGCCCACTGTATGCCCACATCTCCTTGGTCTTGGGGGTCACAACGTTCTTAGAAACACGGTCTCCGCCCCCCATCCTGTAGGTGGGGAAGGTGCAGGCAGGTCACCCCACAAGCAGAGGAGGGTCCTGGGTGCAGGTGGCCGGGGAGGAGGGACGTGTCACGCTGGAGCCCAAGAGCCGGCCAGTCGACAGGTGGGGGCCCTTTGGTGAGCAGCGTCCTCTGGGGAGATCTCGGCCGCTGCCCCTGACTTGACCTTCGTGACCAGAGACTAGCACGGAGTCTGACATTTCCTTTGTGTCCCCAACACCTGGGCCCAGGCTGAGGCGCTTGGACGGGCGCCTTCCTCAATAAACGGCCCTCGAGGGCGTGACTGAGGAGCACCGCGCGCGTGGGCAGTGCCCGGGACCCCCGCGTCACAGCCGCTGTCCCTGTCCCGAGACTGAGGCCGGCCCTCCCAGGACTTCTGTCCTGAGCCCGGGGGCGGCTTCGTCACCCGAGAGGCAGGACCGATGGCGAGGGGCTGGGGGCGGTCCCGGGAGTGCCCGCGGGATGGCGCAGCAGCGAGCGCCGGGGTCCTCTTCCGACGGGGAGCCTGTGGTCAGGGAAGCCAGGAGCCAGCCCCGCTCGGCGGGCGGTCAGGGTGGCTGGCCGCCGGGACCTGCGTCCACGCCCCCCGACGGGCGTGACCCACAAGCGGGGACGTGGGGGGCAGCCCCGGCGGTGGGGGCGGGCTCAGGGACCGAGGGCCTCCTCCCGCTCGCCCCGCAGGCAGCTTCAAGGCGGCGGCCAACGGCAGGATCCTGAAGAAGCACTGCGAGTGTGAGCAGCGCTGCCTGGACCGGCTGATGGCCGACGTGCTGAAGCCCTTCGTGCCCGCCTACCACGGGGACGTGGTGAAGGACGGGGAGCGCTACAACCAGATGGACGACCTGCTGGCCGCCTTCGACTCGCCCTGCGTGATGGACTGCAAGATGGGCGTCAGGTGAGCCCCTCCCCGCCCCGGTCCCGGCTCGGGACGTGCAGGGGGGATGGGACCCTGGCTTTGCCCCCGACAGCCGCCTCCCCTGCCCGGGGCCCATAGCTGCGGGCCCGGGCTCCGTGCTGAGCTGCCCTGGGGAGGCCAGAGAGAGCCGCCTGCCTCTCTGGGCGGGGGGAGCTGCTCGGGGTAGCAAGGGGGCGGCTGCCCAGGGAGGCGGGGATAGGGCCCTCCTCGGTGACCCCGGCGCCCGCACCCGGGGGAAGGGAGAGCCCGCTAAGCGGAACGTGCTGGTTTGCCAGCGGGGACGCGCGCCTGCCCTTCCGAGAGCAGCGGGACCCCAGGAGCAGCTCCCTTGGTGGACGTGGGGCGCTCCAGGGGCCCCCGGGCCCGCGGCTCGCCGGGGAGACCGGGCCCTGGGAAGCAGCTCCGGGCTGGCGCCTGTGTTTGCTTTGGGCGCTGGGAGCAGGTTTATTTCTTCCAAAAGGAGAAGGCGAAAGAAGGGTCTGTGTGTGTGTGTGTGTGTGTGTGTGTGTGTGTGCGTGTGTGTGTGTGCGTGTGTGTGTGTGTGATAGAGACCGGGGCAGGGGAGAAGCCCGTTTCCCTTTCCTCCTCACCCCTTCTGGAACTGTCAGTAGGTCAGACCCCGCAGGCTGCGTTCCTTCCGCGTTGTCCCCAGGCGGGGACCACGGGGGGGCGTCCAGGTCCCACTCCGCTCTCGTGTGTCCCTGAGCACCTCCCTCCCTCCGTCCAAGCCCCTCACCGCTTCGGTTCACGGGGAGGAAACGAAGCGTCCCTGCAGCCACCACGTGGCCACTGCTGTTCCCCAGAGTCTGATTTCTGTCCCCGGAAGGCCCTCCCAGGACACGCCACCATGGGCCCCCTCAGGGGAGGCACATAAATGTTCCGATGAGCGTTCACTCTGACCGTGGCCAAAACAAGGACAGCCTGAGGGAAGGACCTGCGGCTCGTGGGTCCCGAGACGCCGCCCCGTGGCCCTGTCTGTTCTCGGGAAGCCAGGGGGACGCGGGAGCGGAGTCCGTGTGGAGGGGGGAGGGGTCTCCGCAGAAGGGGTCCCGCCCCAGCTTCTCCTCCCTGCTTCACGATGCCAGGGACGGGCCCCCCTGCGTTCCCGCCACCCAAAGGCCGGTCACTGACGCCACAGGGGAAGGGGGCCCAGCAGGGGCAGGCAGGGCAGTGCGTCCAGACCAGTCCCCGAGGGGACTCCCTGGGACCCTGTGTCCCTGTGGGGACTGCACTGCCTCCCCAGCCCTGTCCATCCAGAACCCTTGACCTCCTCACCTCCCCTAAGACCAGCAGTCCGTGGCCGCACCCAGGGCCTGTGCTTGCCAGAGGGAGGAGGCCCGAGTCCCCGGCTTGAGGGCTGGAGACTCGCCACAGGGAGGAAGCGGGCAAATCAGCAAAGGCGGCCTCGGCCACGGTGGGGGCCGAAGGAGCAGGTGACGCGGGCACCTGCAGTGTCCTAAACCAGGGGCCTCGGGGACCGGGGTTCCCCACGGACATAGACTCAGGCGGCTCTGGGGGTTTTCTCGGATGCAGCCCTGTGGTCCCGTGTATTGTGTGGCCTGCCAGGCGGAGTCAGCAGCGTCCTCCGGACGTCTGACTCGGGGGCTGGCGGGTGGAGACCGGGACTGTCCGCAGCTTTCGAAGCTGTCGGTGGCCTTGGCATGGAAGCTGTGGGCGCCCTGGCCTCCGCGGGGTTGCCGGCCCCCCTGCAGCAGGCCTGCACTCCCCCCTGCGAGGCGAGGGTGTCACCTTCCTCCGGGCCCGGTGTCAGGGAGCACGGGCCCCACTGTCCGGCTGCCGGCCCTTTCCTCTGCCAGAGGAACTCCCCTGGGGGACTGCGGGGCCGCTTTGGAGAAAGCCCCGGTCAGAGGGGCTGGGAGCAGACGCCCGATTCCCGTTGGAGGAGCTAGAAAACGCTCTTCGCAGTAGAGCCGCCCACCCACCTCGCAGGCCCCCAGAGCGCACGCCGGAGCGCTGGGGATGGCCAGCCCGCCCCCGCCACTCAGCACGCGCACACGGCCACACACAGGCCAGTGGGACCGCACGCATCACTGCCCTGCCCCCACCACTGACCCGGCCCTGCAGGCCCAAGGGGTGTGTGTGCGGGATGTGAGCGTGCGTGGGGATGTGCGCGTGTGAGTACGCGTGTGAGAGTGCATGTGTGGGCTGTGTGCACGAGTACAGTGGAAGGGGCTAAATGACAGGCCCGTGTCCACACCCCGGGACTTGGTCGTTCCTCATTCTCGACACGGCGGCTTCTGAAACCTTGTCTTCAAAGACCCCACGAGGGGACGTGCCATCTGTCTTGGGCCCGCTCGGGGCAGATGTGTCGGGCAGCGGCCGACCGGGGCCTCAGGACGGCCGGGGAGGGGGGTGCCGCGGTCACAGCCGCCCACCCAGTGGGCAGCCCCCACCCACCAGGGGCCCGCGCAGAAAACCTCCCTCGAGGCAGCTTAGCGCCGTGGCGTCCGCCTCAGGAAGGCTCGCGGGCGGCCGTGGAGCCGGGGCCGGGGACAGGGGTGGGACTTCGGAGCCGGAGGGCGTCTGTGTGCGCTGTGTGCAGCACGGGTGGCCGTCCACCTCAGTCTGGTGATGGGGGCGAGGGGTCGATGCAGCCGCTCCTGCCCCCTCTCCCGTACCCCCAGGTTCCGGGGACCCCTGCCGCTCGAGCCCGCAGGCCCAGCCCACAGTGCGCACGCATTGGCCACATTTTCTCGGGCCCGTCGGGCTGGGGGCTGCGGTGGGGAGGGGGCACGGGCTGCACGAGGCAGGCTGAGCCGGCACGTCTGCGATACAACAGTGCCCATGGGCCCCCAGGCTCCCCGTCCCGGCTGTGGCCCCTTCAGAGGCCACTTTCTGTGGCTTTCGTACCCAGGAGGTCCCTTCTTGAGAGACCCAGGGCGTCAAAGCCCTTCCTAGAAGGGGGGCCCTGGGACTCTGCCAGGCCTCCCAGTGACGCTGGCGTGGGGTGCCCCGTCCCCACGGCGGCCCCGGTCTCCCAGCCCGAGCGGAGTTTGCCCCCTCCAGGCGAGCCTGCCGTGGCTAAGCCGAGAGGTGCCCTCGGGCAAGGCCGGAGCAGCGGTCTGGCCAGCGGCCCGGCCAGCGGCCCTCATCACCCCCCCGCCACGCAGGACCTACCTGGAGGAGGAGCTCACCAAGGCCCGGAAGAAGCCGAGCCTCCGCAGGGACATGTACCAGAAGATGGTGGAGGTGGACCCCGACGCCCCGACCGAGGAGGAGAAGGCCCAGCGGGCTGTGACCAAGCCGCGGTACATGCAGTGGAGGGAGACGATCAGTTCCACGGCCACCCTCGGCTTCAGGATCGAGGGTATCAAGGTGAGGCCCGCCGGGCGCCCGGCGGAACGGGGGACGGGGGCTCCGACAGGCGCCCGTGGTCCCCGCAGCCCTGCTGGGTTTCCACCCTCGGCCCACTCTGGGCCCCAGCGTCGGGGTCGGACAGCCGGCCAGCAGCCCGACGACAGGCGGTCCCCCGGGCCGCTGCTTGGCGAGCTCTGGGCTGAGAAAGCCCTTCGCCCTTCCCGTGTGCTCCGGAACCAGCATTTTCTTTCTTTTCTGCATCCAGCCCTGAGACTGGCTGCCAGTTCATGCTCGTCCCTCTCCCCATAGTGCTCGTTTTTCTCTCATCCGCGTGAAACGGTCCCCCGATCCCTCACCTCTCCCTCTCCAGCTGGATGGTCCGGCCTGTGTCCCCACCAGCGCCTCCCCCGCCTCGCCCCTCCCCTGTCCCGGGAAAGGGTCCCCCTCCCCCCGCCCCGAGATGGGCCATCCACCCGGCTGGCTGTCCCCCGCCCCAGCTTCCTGCTTAACTTTCCCGAGGCAAGCACGCTGCGTTAACTGGCCTGATGGCGCACACACCCCCAAGGGTGGTGGCCCCTTGGGGAGCCACCCTTCCCCTCTGTCCCCAAGAGCAGAGCTCCTCCTGGGGGAGCTAAGCTCCGTGCGCTTGCCTGGAACAGCCTGGAACAGCCTGGAACAGACATAGCGCTGGGCGGGGAGGAGGGAGCCATCTCTTGCCCCGGGGGGGCCAGGGAGCAGAGAGGGCACCGTGGCCTCCAGGGGACCTGCGATAAAGGATCTCGCTTTACGAGGAAACCTAGCTGACCTTGGGGTGGGGAGCCCCTCTCTTCTGTCTGAACAGCGGGGACCCGCGGGCACTCAGGTTCCGAGGGCCAAGCCCCGGGTGAAGCAGAGACCCGTCCCTCTCCTCCAGCCCCTGCTGCCCACGGCCCCGCTCCTCCTGTGGCCTGCACCCCCCGGGCCTCCCCTGACCCCCTGGCTGGGACTGTGCGGGCGCCTGCCTCCCTCCCCAGCACCCGGGCGCCGTGGGGTCTCTGCGGTCCCGCAAGCTGCCTGGCGTCCTCGGGCTGCGGGTGGGGGGGCGCCCCACTGGCCCCTGGGCCCTCTGCTGACCCTCCCTCCCTCCCCCCCCGGCGGGTGTCCTTGTCCTTCTCAGAAAGAAGACGGCTCCGTGAACCGGGACTTCAAGAAGACCAAAACGAGGGAGCAGGTCACCGAGGCCTTCCGAGAGTTCACGAAGGGGAACCTCAACATCCTGGTAAGTCAGCCCCCCCGGAAGGGGCCGGCCGCACAGGGACCGCCCGTGCCCCCCAAGCTGGCCCAGCCCCCAGGCCCACACGCCGGCCCCAAACTCGTGCTGGGCGGGTGCAGAGGAAGGTGACTCGGTCGCCAGCCCCATTCGAGGGTCGCTGGGGGCGCTCGGTGGGCTCACTCTCTCCCTCGCCGTCCCCTCGCGGTGCCAGGGACGGTTCCCTCCGGTGAGAGGATTGCTGTGGCTACAGCCGCAGTGCCTGCCGGCCACCGTGGGCTCCCCAAATCCGCGGGGCAGCCCTCTGGGCGGGGAGACCGTCTCGTCCCCACATCACGGGTGAGGGGCTGACAGTCAAAGACCCAGCTGGAGGAGCACAGAGCTGGACCTCACGCGCAGACCACCGCAGTGTAGACGGGCGGGACAGACGGCTCTGACCTCTGCGGTCAGGACCTTGGCCTCCCGGGCCGAGGTAGGGTGCACGGACCGTTCCCACCCCGCAGGAAAGGCACCCTGGGTCGGACCCGGAGCCCCCGGGGACAGGCCTCTTCTGAGCAGAGGTAGACTCGGATGGCGGCGTCTCCAGCAGACTCCGAACTGGCTGGACCCAAGGGTCTCCCTCCCTCCTTTGCAGGCCTGGCGGGCTTCCCCAAGCCCCTGGCGAGGTGGCTTCGGGCATGGGGTGCACCCCCGAGCTCTTCCACGGCCCGAGCCCCCCGTTTTCTGGGTCACCTGCTCCTTCGCGGTGTCCGCCATGGACTGCGTGCCCCACTCTCGGTGGCCCCAAGCCCCGGGCGGCGGCGTTCTGCACGAGGGCGCCGAGGGACGTGGGAGCCTGCGTGCAGCGGGCTTCCCCGCAGCCCCCAGGGGCCAGCGCAGCTCCGTCCCCGTCCAAGGGCTGCGTGGAGAGGCCCCCAGATGAGATGTTTGTGGCGCTCCCGCTTCCTCCGTCCTCTGGAAGGTCCCGGGCACAGAGGGTTGTACTCTGGAAGGCACCACACCGCTGGCCTTCCAGAACGAATGTCCCCCCCGCCCCGTGTGAGAGCTCAGGGGCTGCTCGGCTCGGCGGGGGCCGGCCCTCCCGCTCACGAGGGAGCGTGGCTGGACACAGTGCGGCCCCAGGAGGCCGGCTGCCCCCTTTGCCGGGGCCTGGAGGTTGGAACAGAGGCTCAGGCCGAAAGGTCCCTTCCACTCCGACACCCAGCGGAAAGCCACCCCACCCCCAAGCGTTTAGAGCTCTGGCTGTTTTCTGTCCCCAGGTCGCCTACCGGGACCGGCTGAAGGACATCCGGGCCACCCTAGAAGTTTCTCCCTTCTTCAAATGCCACGAGGTAGACACCGGGCTTTCTTTCTCTGGGGCAGAGGGCCTTGCTCGGTGGGGCTAGCCACGACCCTTGGGCCTGCCTGCCTGCGTGGTGAGCGTGCCTCCCACTGCTCCTGCCCCTCGCGGCTCCCGAGGCTCCCGAGGCTTCCGTCCCACAGGCCCCTGGGTCTCAGGGCAGGGCCCCCGGGGCTGCCGGAGCAGCCACACATCACTACCCGAGACCCTTGGGCACCGCCTTGGGAGCCCGGCTGGAACTTTCCACCTCTTCCTGCTTCCACGCCTGTGTGTCTGCGGGGGCAGCAGCCGGGGAGCCCAGACACCCGGGAGAGGGTTCCTCGGAGGGTCTGAGAGGCCTGGGCCCCAGCCCCGGGAGCGTGCATGCACGCGCCCCTGCGCACCGCTCCCCAGAAACGGTTCCTGCCGTGGCCGGGCGCACGTGAGCAGGAACCCCGCGCTCCCCGCAGAAAGCAGCCCCTCTCAGGGTCTCGG
>CM052892.1:80374980-80407736 GCA_028534135.1 Potos flavus | reverse complement strand
GTTAAAATAAAAGTTGGGTATTCGTCCTTTCTGATGGAGGCATAATATTCCATCGAATATATGGACCATATCTTCTTTATCCATTCATCTGTTGAAGGGCATCTTGGCTCTTTCCACAGTTTGGCGATTATCAGCCTCATTTTCTTGAGGCCAGCATTCCTTTGATAATAAAGCCAGAAAAGTAAATCACCAGAAAATAAACCATAGGCCAATATCCTTCATGAATACAAATGCAAAACTTCTCTATGAAATACTAGCAAACCAAATTCAGCAGCACATAAGAGGATCATTTACCATGATCAAGTGGGATTTAAACCTGGAATGCAAGGATGATTCAACACACATAAATCAATCAATGTGCTATACCACATGCATAGAATGAAAGAAAAAAATCATAAGATATTTCCAATACACAAAAAATGTATTTGACAAGGGGCGCCTGGGTGGCTCAGTGGGTTAAAGCCTTTGCCTTCGGCTCAGGTCATGATCTCAGGGTCCTGGGATCAAGCCCCGCATTGGGCTCTCTGCTCAGCAGGGAGCCTGCTTCCCCCTCTCTCTCTCTGCCTGCCTCTCTGCCTACTTGTGATCTCTCTCCTCTCTGTCAAATAAATAAATAAAATTTAAAAAAAAATGTATTTGACAAAATTCAACAATCACTCATAATAGAAACTTTCAACAATGTGGGTATAGAGGGCATATACGTTGACATAATGAAGGCCATATTTGACAATCCCATAGTTAAGAGCATACTTGATGCCAAAATTTTAAAGCTTTTCCTCTAAGATTAGGAACAAGACAAGGGTGACCATGCTCACCACTCCTATTAAACATAGTACTAGAAGACCTAGCCAGAGCAATCAGAAAAGAAAAAGAAATAAAATATGCCAATTATGGAAATGAAGAAGTAAAATTCTTTCTATTTGCAGATGACATGATTTTATATACAGAAAATCCTGAAGACTCTACCGAAAAACTGTTAGATCTAATCGACAAATTCAGTAAAGTTGTAGGATACAAAACTAACATACAAAAATAATAGTGTTTCTATACACTAACAACAAATTATCTGAAAAAAGAAATAAAGAAAATAATCTCCTTTATAATAGCATCAAAAGCAATGAAATACTCAGGAATAAATTTAGTTAAGGAGGTAAAAGATCTCTACCCTGCAAACTATAAGATGTTGATGAAAAAAAAAAAGAGAAGGGGCATCTGGGTGGCTCAGTGGGTTAAAGCCTCTGCCTTCGGCTCAGGTCATGAACTCAGGGTCCTGGGATCAAGCCCCGCATTGGGCTCTCTGCTCAGCGGGGAGCCTGCTTCTCCCTCTCTCTGCCTGCCTCTCTGCCTACTTGTGATCTCTCTCTCTCTGTGTCAAATAAATAAATAAAATCGTAAAAAAAGAAAAAAGAAAAAAAGAGAAAATACAAATGAAGGGAAAGTTATCCTGTGTTCATAGATTGGAAGAATTCATATTGTTAAAATGTCAATACTACCAAAGGCCATCTATGGATTCAATGCAATCACTATCAAGATTCCAATAGCATTTCTTACAGAAGTAAAAAAAATATATATATTAACATGTATATGGAACCATGAATAGACCCTACATAAACAGCAATCCTGAGAAAGAACAGAGTGGGAGGCATTGCACTTCCTGATTTCAAGCTATATTATAAAGCGTTATGAATCAAAAGAATATGATATTGACATCAAAACAGACAACAAAATGAAAAAACAACCTATAGAAGGGGAAATACATGCAGATTATATATCTGATAAGGGATTAATATCCAAAATATGTAAAGAACTCATACAACGCATAGCAGAAAATGCCAAATAATCAAATTAAAAAATTGGCAAAGGACCTGAATAGATGTTTTTTCCCAAAGAGTATCAATGAATCACCAACAGGTATGTGAACACTTGCTGGGTATCACTAGTCATTAGGAAAATGCAAGTCAAAAGTATAATGAGATTCCCTTGACACCCCTCGGAGTGGCCATCACCACTGACAAGGGCAATGAGCCTGCTTGTAATGAGGCTGTTAATGGCAGTGTGGTGTTGGCATCACCACATCCCCGCTGGACTTCCGACGTCTGGGAACATCTGCCAAAATCAGCAGAGCCAAAATTTAGTACTGGCCTCCTCCTTACTCTGTTCACAAGACTTGCTTTTCCCACGCCATATTTAAGCCAAACTTTTCAGCTAAGAGTTTGGTGGTGAACACTTTGCATTATGCAGTGAGATGTCCTGGGTTTGCCTATGTCGCTTCAGCTTGTTCCTACAGATGCACCCAGTCACTGGGAGCCATGTGCAAGCGGGACAGATGTTTGGTAGAGCCCAGCTTCTCAGGCAGAGGAGTGTGTTTATCTCAGTCATCTGCCCGAGCAGCCCGTAGGCAGCAGGAGCCTGCGGCAGCCGAAGGGACCACTCTTGACCCGGTTCTCTTGGGTTACACGCGAAGAAGCGCGTAGATCCACCAGGGTCTAGCAGCAGGGTCTAGCACCGCGTTGGTGGCCTGAAAGGGAATCGAGCCCTCCGACCTGGGGACCAGAGCTCTAACGGCAATACCCAGGGTGCGCCCCCACCCCCAACCATCTCCCCAAAGCCTCATTACCCTGGCATGTCAGACACGATGCCTCTCTTTGCTTGGGCTTACTGAGAATTCCCTGTGTGGTTGTAAAATAACAGAGTACGTGTGTAAGGGCTCTAGACAGTCTCAAGAGCTCTGAATTTGGATTTCACCAGCCTGTTTACAGCAGCAGACCTCACATCCCTTGGGAGCGGCTGTGTTGGATATGCTGCCTGTTCAGCCCCTTTGCGGTCTCTCTGTGTTACCTTACAGCACAACGCTCAGCCACAGAGCCTCGAGCTGATGGCACTCAGGTTTGGGCTGTAATTTCAGATGCTCTTGTTGTTAAAGCCCACAAGCCCTTCTCTGATTCCTGTGGGAACTCAGCAAACATCTTACCTCTGGTGTTAGAAATAGGATTACCTCTAACTGTTAGAAATTATGTTTTTGATTTCATTTTGCCCAGAACGTTCAGTCATCTACGTGCTCTGCTTTTAGGGAAGCAAATTGGCGTGAAACAGATTGTCCAGGAGAGGGGGCTAAAAACTCAAGAGATGCGAAAAGATCCTTAAACAATGAAACAATGTTGCAGAGAACCGAAGCCCGGAGCCCTCCCACCCGCCCTTCCGTGCAGGTCCTCAGTGGTGTAGGAAAGTCTAATTGCGTGGGGGAGGCTGAGGGGCGCGCTGGCCCCCTACCAAAGAGAGCAGAGCTGTGTCGGAAAGAGAGGTGCTGGCCTCCAAACAGGCACCAATACAGGCGAATCTTCCATTAAAAGCAACACTAGATGCAATTTTATGCAACTTATGCTTGAGTGTTTTTGTTTTTTTTTTGTAGGCGGGGTATGTTCACTGACAGATAATAGCTTTGGAGAAATTTTACATTAATTATGGTTAGAGTTTGGACTGAGTATCTTCTAACATTTTGATTTTGCATCGTTGTTGTTGCTATTATTATTATTTTTGTTCCTAGGATCTCAAGGGAGGAGTTTATATCTGTGCCCACATAAAAATGCATCCACATAAAGCACAATTTAAAAGATAAACTCTGATGACTAAATTGTCCAAAAAAGAAGAATCCATTTTTAGAGGAAATAATCTCATAATCTAATTTTTACATTTTTTGTATTACGAAATTATAGCACGTTGTCTTTCGTATAAAATAAATTTGTTCATTTTCTACTGTTTGTGACTAGAAAATACACTTGTACAAAATTCAAACAGAAATAATAATAGATGATAGATGTTACATAATCAATAAATACAAGTTCATTTTCAATCCACCCACGGAGATTAACTGTATGTCACAGTTCCCTGCTTTCCAAACACGTAAGTATACAACTGCATCAGACTACTCGGAGCCTACTTTCGGTACTTAACACCACATGCCTGTTTTATGGATTAACGTAATTCAATTATTTTAGTAATGCCTACAAGATATTCTGTGGTCTGGGTGTATCACGTTTATTTAATTAATTCCCACTTTATGGAGATGAGATCAGCTGCGCTGGGGCAAATGGAGACTGGCCGGGAAGCAGGCATGTGTATAATGAATGAAGTTTTCTCTACATTCTCTGGGGGTTGAATTTTGCCTGGGGTGTGTGCAGGGTTTTGAGAGGATGCAACGAATGAAGAAGGCAGTCAGCAGTGGAGAGATCTAGGGAGATCAAGCAGGGATTATCCTGGAGACAGTTGTGGGAAGGGAAGGAGACGAGACGGGAGGATCTCAAAAAAATCACAGCAAAATGTTGCTCCCCGGCAAAGATGTGTTCAGCCACCGACAAGGTGAAAATTCTACTTGGGAAGCGTGGCCACTATGAAATTGGGCTACTGTCTATGTCTGTGTAGTTACTCTTTGGAAAGTTTCAACGATAATGCAAAATGGGACATAATTCTTGGGGTTCTCTTTACCTTGCAAAAGAAAACTTGAGGTCCTTATTTTTACAGATTCTTCAGGTTTTTTAAAAAATTTATTTTAATCCACCCATTTCAGACCAGAGATAGCCAGCTAGAATGCACTATAATTAAGAAAATATTCTCCACAGTAAGACTTACCAATATTTACTTAGAGTTGCTACATCCTAGGCTCTAACGGTATTCTCTAACCTTTAGGTAAAGTCTAAGGCAACCTCCTCAGCCTATTAACTTCATTTGACCCACGCACCGAGTTTGCACGTACGTGCTGAACATGAGGTCCTGCCTGCCTGATCCCACAGCCCCTGGTCTGTGACCATCGTGTCCATGTTTCAAGTATCAGAGAAAGCTACAGTAAGAGATATTTTAAAATATATTCCGGTATTTGGAAAGAATCCAATTAGACTTGGATATTTTTCTATCGATTTGTTTTTCAGTTGTTCTGATAATCCAGAGAGGGAGCATGTCAGCGCGCCCCCATTTCCCAGTGGACAGCAGCCCTTGGCACAGGACAGGTGAGGCAGAGAAATCGACACGGTGCCTAGTCAGCAGTAGAGGTGTGAGACTGCTGCCATGTGCCCTCACGTGCGCCAGGCTCTGCACATCACACAGATGGTCATGGGCATCGCTACTGTCCTAACAAGCCACCCCCCAATCTCCGGAATAAACTATTTCACACAATGAAAGTGTGTTTCTTGCCTATGTGTCAGACTGCAACCAGTTAGATGACCCAGTGACCTGATCCTCCTGGAACCTATTTTTCAAGGGGTCACTCATGGAATCTGCGTTCTTTGTGTGAAGAAAAAAAAAAAAAAAAATATATATATATATATATATGTATACACACACACACACACACACACACACACACACACACATAAAGTTTTCCTAGTTCCTGGTTGCTGTCTCACACTCTCAGCTAACTTGTCCTGAGTGCAAATGCAGTGATTGCAATTATTCTCTGCTCCTGAGCCCTTCATGGCTGCCTCAAATGTTGAAAGTGTTCTGTGATGTGTGAAGTTTACTCCACGGGGACCTCTCTTTTCATAATTTGTTTGTGTTTGGAAGAATGGCTTGCACCTGTAAGGCTGACAGAGGTATGCAAAAGATGGTCCTGGACTTGTCACTATCGGGGAATCTAATGGCGTCTAAAGCTCAATGGGCATTTAGGGACTGGTCCCGGGGGGGGGGGGGGCCGGCCAACATGTTTTGTATGAGGAGCTGGAAGGCACTGGGACTGGAGACATGGCATGATTCCAGAGGATCTGAAGTTTGGACTGGCCATCCTCAATACCCTCACGGGAGCCGTGCTGTGACCCGGCACTGAGCAGGAGTTGCCGTACATCACCAGACCAGACCCCCGTGTGCTGAAGGTAGTTTGCTGCGTCTATTTTGTGCATCGGGCATAGCCTCGGGCATAGGGGACAGAAAGTTTTGGTAAAATACGGTAGTGAGTGATCATTACCCACGTTATTTGGTTTTAGAGAGTCATCTGTCCTGTCACTGTTGAGAATGGAAATGCACCGATTAAGGGCTGACAAAGACCGTCTTCAGACGGCCTTTTCTTTGGTCTGGAGGGTCTTCTTCAAGCTGTGGAATGAGGGCACCTGTTGAGTGCAACGGCCGCCGCTCTGCAAGGTGAGGAATGGGGTTTCTTGTCATCAACACGACGCGGGCTCATACCTTAGGTCCTATCACAGAAGATCCAGTCGGTCATTCGACGACAGTTCTCAGAGATTTATTTTTTAGTTTTTCAATTATTTTTATTATGTTCGTATTTAAAAACAATTCTGAAAGCCCTCTAACAGGTGACGGCTGTTGTCCGCGTACTGTCACGGGCTGCTCTGCTTGTCAGATGCTTGCGGTTCTCAGAGGATGACTGCTTGACTCTCCAGATTCAGTCACTGGGTCGTTTCGGATGTGACTGCGCTCCGGCGTGTGTGCTGCCTGCTGGGAACGTGAGCGCTGCTCACTGTGGCCTTGAGCCCGGCTGGTTCAGGGCAGTCAGTCGGGAGAACAAGGTTTTCGGGCCAACAGTCGCAGAGAATCACAGGAATTATTTTTTTTCTGGTGTCTCTGCCTGAAAGCAAGTTTCGCAATTTTGCACTGATTATTATTTTTATGTTTTCATTTTTATTTGTATTATTTAAATTGAAGTATAATTAACATATAGTGTTATATTCGTTTCAGGTGTACAATATAATGATTTGATAATTCTCTACCTTTCTCAGTGCCCGTCAGGATAAGTGTGCTCTTAATTCCCTTTATATTACTCATTCCCCAGGAACGTCCTCTCTGACAACAGCCAGTTTGTTTTCTGTTTTTGAGTCTTTTTGTTTGTTTGTTTCATTTTTTGTTTGTTCCTTTGTTTTGTTTCTTAAATTCCACACATGAATGAAATCATATGTATTTGTCTTTCTCTGACTGACTTATTTCCCTTAGCATTATATCCTCTAGGGCCAACTATGTTGTTGCAAATGGCAAGATTTCATTCTTCTTTATGGCTAATATTCCGTTTCAGATATCTATATATCTATCACATCTTCACTTGGGTGAAGTCCTAGGCATCCTGACATATAGGCAAGAAACACACTTTCATTGTGTGAAATAGTTTACTCCGGAGATTGGGGGGTGGCTTGTTAGGACAGTAGCGATGCCCATGACCATCTGTGTGATGTGCAGAGCCTGGCGCACGTGAGGGCACATGGCAGCAGTCTCACACCTCTACTGCTGACTAGGCGCCGTGTCGATTTCTCTACCTCGCCCGACTCACATCTAAGCAAAGATACTGAGACCTAACTTTTCTTTGGGTCTTCGTTTCCCTATGAAAGCTTCTGTGTCATGCAGAATTTTTTATTAAATAAACTTGTATGCTTTTCTCCTCTTGATCTGTCTTTGTCAGTTTCATTTTTAGACCTACCTGGGGACCCAAAGAGTGTTGACAGAAACTTTCTTCCTATATATCAGCTATTGTTCTATTATTATTAATTATAGTATCACCTGAGAATGTATTTTACACGATTTAAATTTTATTTGTAGTCCAGAATATGGTCTTTCATGTGCCTTTGAGAGAACCCATACACTGTTCTGAGATGGAATGTTCTGTGAGCATCGATTGTTTAAACTGGTTCTTAGGGCTGTTCGGTTCACCTGTATCGTATTTGATTTTATGACTACTTTTTCTATCAATTCCTGAGTGAGGAATACTTAAATCTCTACATAAAATTATGGTTTTTTCCCACCTTTTCTTCGAGATGTCTGAGCTTTGCTTATGTACTTTTAATTGATAATAAATTAATTCATACAGTGTAAAATTATCTTAAAGTGAAGAATTGAGAGGAATATAGTTCATTCACAATGTTGTATGACTAGTATCTCTGTATAGTTCCAAAACATTTTATCACCCCAAAGAGAAATCTCATGCCTATGAAGCATTCTCCCATCTCCCTGCTCCTCAGGCCTTAAAGACCATCATTGTTTGCTGTGTCTGTCTTTACTTATTCTGGATATTTTACATAAATGGAAGTATACAATATGTGACTTTTGTGACTCACTTCTTTCATTTAGCATGATTTCAAGGTTCATCAACATTGTAGCATGTATCAGTACTTGATTACTGATTCAATCTCTTTGCCTGTTACATATTTATTCTGATTTTCTATTTCTTCTTAGTTAGATTTGTTAGTGTGTGTTTCTAGCAATTTTTCTGTTTCATCTAAGTCATCTAATGTGTTGGTGTGGAGTTGCTCATAGTATTCTCTTATAATCATATTTTATTTTTGTAAGGTCAGATATAATGACCCCATTTTTAATTTTTCATTTTAGTTATTTCAGTTTTATCTCTTTTTCTTAATCTAGCTAAAAGGTTTGTCAATTTTGTTGATCCTTTCAAAAGCCAGATTCTGGTTTCATTAATCCTCTCTGTTTTCCATCCTGTAGTTCATTAATTGCTGCTTATGGTTACTATTTGCATGAAATATATTTTCCATACTTTTACTTTCTTTATTTTTCTGTTTATTTTATTTTATTTTATTTTTTCAGTGTTCCAAGATTCATTGTTTATGCACCACACCCAGTGCTCCATGCAATACGTGCCCTCCTCAATACCCACCACCAGGCTCGCCCATCCCTCCACCCCCTCACCTCCAAAACCCTCAGTTTGTTTCTCAGAGTCCACAGTCTCTCATGCTTCATCTCCCCCTCCAATTTCACTTTCAATATATTTGTATCTTTGAATATCAAGTGAATTCGTTGTAAGAAGCATATATTTAATAATTAAAAAATACATTCAGCCAATCCTTAACTTTTGATTAGTGAATTTAATCCATTTATTTATATTAATAAAGGACTTACTCCTGCCATTTTGTTATTTACTTTCTCCATGTCTTTTTCCTCTTCTGCACTTCGTTTTCTATGACTGTTGTTTTTTGGGGTGTAATTGATTTTTTTTGTAGTGTACCACATTGATTTCCTTCTCATTTCATCTTGTATATATTTAGATAATTTTTAGTGGTTACCACTGGAGTGACAATTAACACTATAGACATAAAATGATCTAATTGGAATTGATGCCAGTTTAGTTTCACCAGGTTACAAAATCTCTGATCCTGTATAGCTCTGTCTTCTTCTTTATGATGTTATTGTCTAAAATTACATTTTTATACATTGTACACTGATTAAGATAGATTTATAATCATTGTTTTATGCATTTGTCTTTTAAATCATGTAGGAATTAAAATGAGGAGTTGTAAACTAATTGTACAACACTGCTAACTTTTATATTGGCCTACATATTTACCTTTACCAGAGCTATTTATTTGTATGGCCTTGAGTTACCGTCTACTGTCTTCTCACTTCAGTTTGAAGGACTCCCTTTAGCATTTCCTGTAGGGTACATAATCCAGAAACAACTCCCTCACTATTTCCTGATTTAGGAATATTTTAATTTCTCCATTTTTGAAGGATAGTTTTACCAGATATAGAATTTCCTGTTTAGTTTTTTTTTCCCCCATTTTCTCTCACTCTTTTTTTTTTTTTAATCTGTGAGTTTAAATGTGGGACATTTCTATTAACCTTGATTCTTCCAATGGCTATGTTGAGTCTATTGATGAGCCTGTTGAAGACACTCTTTAGTTAAGTGTTTTTGATTTCTGGCATTTCTATTGGATTCTTTCTTATATCTCATATCTGTCTGACAAAATTTCCAAGCTCATTTTCCATATTATCTTTATTTTTCATTAGAGACTTTTCCACATTTATCATAGTTATTTTAAATTGCCTCTCTGAGAGTTCCAACATTTGTGTCTTGTGTTAGTCTGGTTCTGATGTTTGCTTTATCTCTTCGGACTGTGACTTTCATTATGCCTCCTCTTTGTTTTGTTGTTTTTTTTGCCAGTAGATATTGAGGGTTTTTTTTCTCCTTCTTAACCCTTTAGTATGGGGGATTTTGTTAATCCAGTTAGGAGTTGGATTTGGTTTGACGTT
Organism: Potos flavus; assembly: GCA_028534135.1. Lineage (NCBI taxonomy): Eukaryota > Metazoa > Chordata > Mammalia > Carnivora > Procyonidae > Potos > Potos flavus. The sequence continues at coordinate 80,397,767 of CM052892.1, read as the reverse complement.
TGTTGTTGTTATGGTTGCCAGAGTTGATGGCTGCTGTTCTTATTAACGCCAGAGAAAAATGCTTTGAATGACCTTGTTTTTGTCTCTATGCTTGACTTTAGGTCCTTCCTGTGTGCTACTTCCTAGAGAGGTGGTCTTTTTGCATCTCTCTCTGCTTTAGACCTCTGTCCTTGACAGTAGTCACAGTCTTCACAAATATTCTTGGTCCTTCCACATGGGTAGAGCATCTTTTATTTTCCCCAATTTGTTCCTCGGTTTCCGGTGGGTATCTACTAGCATCTGAGACTTATGATTTTGAGGCCTTTCCCCTGGCTTATATGGAGTTCCGCATTAATATGCCTCAGACAAGAATGAGTCCTATTTCTCCCTCAGGCATTTGTCTTTTCCAGTTTTTGAGTTGGTTGCTTGCTGTGAAAATACCATTTTCTGATGTGGTTGAGAGAAGTCATTGACATACAGTTTGTTCAGGTTTCATCTATAAGGATGGAACAATAGCTTTCTAACTCTACGTCTCTGAGATGAACGCTCTTTCCTTTCTCTTGTTTGATTTTCACCATGTGTGGTAGCTAGTCCTCATGTTTTGTGCGTCAGTTCAGATGATTCTATTTTTTATTGAAGATAGATATGCATTTCTGCTTCTTATTCCCTTTCTAAAAATTTTAGTATGGTTGAGACACAATGTTACGTTAGTGTCAAATGCACAACATAGAGATTCAACAAGTCTATATGTTATGTTATGCCTACATTGTATTATGCTTACCACAAGTGAGGCTACCACCTGTCGCCATGCGATGCTGTTACAATATCATTGACTATATTACCTACGCTTTACCTTTCATTCTCATGACTTATTCATTCCATAATTGGAAACCTTCACCCATTTTGCTCATCCCCCTACCTCCTTCCCTCTGGCAACCATCAGTTTGTTCTCTGTATTTATAGGATTGATTCTGCTTTTGTTCATTTATTAATTTGGTTTGTTTAGATCCCACATAGAGTGAAATCATATTTGTCTTTCTATTTGTCTGCTATTTGTCTTTATCTGTCTGACTTATTTCATCTAGTATAATATTCTCTAGGTCCTATTCTCTTTTATATCGGAAGTATTTGTGGGAGAAGAGGCAGAGTCATCTTACTCTACCAATTTATTTATTTATTTATTTATTTAAAATGTCATCCCTCTTATTCATCAGAGAAAAAAGTTACCACAATTGAAACCAAGCCTGTCTCAATAACATTAGCATGTACAAATGTATACCTGATAATACTGCTAACTTATTAAGGCAAATTCAGAGTTAATCCGGAGATTCAAGAAAAAGAGAAAACTCAAATATTTTTTGTCATTATTTCCCCACTGATAGCTCAAGAACCTATGATTTCTCTCTAAAAACTCTAAGAGCACATCAGGTAGATCCAGGAAATATTTTATCCCAAGGAAACTTTTTTTTTTTAAAGATTTTATTTTTTTAGGGGTGCCTGGGTGGCTCAGTGAGTTAAAGCCTCTGCCTTCGGCTCAGGTCATGATCTTGGGGTCCTGGGATCGAGCCCCACATCGGGTTCTCTGCTCAGCGGGGAGCCTGCTTCCCCCTCTTTCTGCCTGCCTCTCTGCCTACTTGTGATCTCTGTCAAATAAATAAATAAAATCTTAAAAAAAAAAAAAAGATTTTATTTTTTAAATTTATTTGACAGAGAGAGACAGAGATCAGAAGTAGGCAGAGAGGCAGGCAGAGAGAGAGGGGGAAGCAGGTTCCCTGCTGAGCAGAGAGCCCGATGCGGGGCTCGGCCCCAGCTAAAGAAACTTGTAATCTGAAATTTTATTACTTACGATATTAGAAGATATTCAGATATATTATTTATTAATCCGAAAATTTATAATTTACAGCAAGCCTCTATGCCTTCCAGAATTATTTTTTATAAACAACTATTACCTGTCTTAAAATTTTTACATTTAAAAATACAAACTTTTGAGGATTTTTTAATATTACTTGACCACTTTAAAACCAGAGATTTTAGCATTGTTTTGATGCAAATTTACTTAATCCATTGTGTAGGAATATTAATATATACCTATTATTAGGAAAGAGAGAGTCTGGCAATCAGACGTAACAATTTACTGCCAGAATAATGTACTATGAATCCTTTGTTTTATGTTATTAAACAAATTATTTAAAAAATAAGCCTTATCTCTGGTAAAAGCTTTTACTTTTTACATTTACTCAAAAATTTGGAAGAAAGTTAGTCTGAGATAATATGGTGGCTTAAAAGGGAAAAAGAAAGGATGAACAATTTACTATCAAACATTAAAGTTTTGGGTAAAGTGGGAAGTCGCTAGTAAATTTTTTAAAAAAGATTTTATTTATTTATTTGTGAAAGAGAATGAGGGAGAGAGAGAGAGCATAAGCAGGGAGACTGATGTGGGGCTCTATCCCAGGACCCTGAGATCGTAAGCTGAGCTGAAGGCAGACGCTTAACTGACTGAGCAACCCAGGTGCCCCTCACTAGTAAATTTTAAAAATAATTTATGATGGAATGTCTTCCACCAATTGTCCAAGAACTTATCTGATTGTACAGAAAGGATGAATACCCAACTTTTGCCTCAACATGGACGGGACCGGAGGAGATTTTGCTGAGTGAAATAAGTCAAGCAGAGAGAGTCAGTTATTATATGGTCTCACTAACGTGTGGAGCATAAGGAAAAACATGGAGGACGTTGGGAGAAGGAAAGGAAGGGTGAATTGGGGGAAATCGGAGGGGTGATGAACCATGAGAGACTGTGGACTCTGAGAAACAAACTGAGGGTTTTGGAGGGAAGGCGGTGGGGGGATAGGTGAGCCTGGTGGTGGGTATTGAGGAGGGCACGTATTGCATGGAGCACTGGGTGTGGTGCATGAACAATGAATCTTGGAACATTGAAAAAATAAAATTAAATAAAAAAAAAAGAACTTATCTGATTGTATTATGACCTGTTTGATACAGAAGTCTTCAGCTTTGTCATATTTACACTTACATATTCATTACAAATATCTTAGGGAACACTTTTGTTTATTATGACTTAGTTTTTTTTAACACATAGGTCTAATACGATGAAAATATTTCTAAATTATTTAGATGCGATTTGGTGCCAAAATATTGGTAGAGATTAGAGAAAGCAAAATAAAATGGAGTTACGGTAAACATCTGGTATATACCTCTGTGCTGGAAGGTAAACATAAACTAAAAATCCCATATTTAAAAACTTAAGAATTTAAATCCACAGGATCCATATTCATTGCCAGTTTTAAGTACTAGCACAGCTGTTGGATGACACATGTAGTAAACATACTTTATCAAGAGGATTCTGAAATTACACAGAAGGTAGCTTCATGACCCCAAAAGAGTAAATCTTCAGGAAGGAGAACCTTTATGGACTTTTCTTAAGCACCAAAAAAGAAAATCAGGTCATAAAACTTTTCTCTCCCAATAGAGAGTTGATAATGCTCTGAATCCCATTCGATAATGTGAAATTTACCGTTTTTCTTGTTTATGATGCAAACATCTAGTGCTTCTGTGAAGTGAACATATGATATTAAATTTTGAACATATAGGTTTCTAGCTGTGAGTGTGTCTAAATGTCACAAAATAGGTCTCCTCTTAGTTATGTTTATTACGGAGAAGTCTGAAAAACAAAGGCCAGCCAATGAATGAATGAACGAATGAATGGATAAGATCTCTTATATTTTTGCATCACATAGCATTGACTGCACATCACTATATTGTATATTATTTTTCTATTTAAATACTTTGGGCAAGGTCATTCATATTGTTAAGAATGTCAGTAAACATGTACTTTAGTATTTTTTGAGAGAAAATTCAATATCAATTAAACCTTCCAGTTGCATAGTCCTTTCTCTTTTAGGAATATATCCTAAGGAAACAACCATAGAGAAATGCAAATTTTAGGTATTATTTATAATAGTGAAATATGGCAAGTGGCCCCAAGTGTCCAACAATTCCAGGCTGATTTATGGAGTGTTCAACAGGCAACCAAGGTGGATAGTCTGATCCCTCAGGGGCATAGCAGGGCACAGGGCAGGGAGAATGTGGAGCAGCTAGTAAAAGAAATAACGCAAAACATTTCAGCGTTTGATCAAAGAAAGCCAGCACAGATTAACCGGAGAAAGGAAAGTGTAGGTGAAGACCATGGACTTCAAAGGAGATGATTTTTAGAGTTAGGGATGGAGCCAGAGTTGTGTCCTCACTGGAGAGAGGTGTGTGGGTGAGGTTCAAAAAAAATGCACACTATCGATATTGAAGAATGAGTTTGGCCTCTCGTGGAAAATGATGGAAGCAGCATGTGAGGATCTAATACGCTATTTTTCTCTCTAAAGGATGTTATGTGGGGCCCAGTTAATGGGCACTGGTTCTGCTTGCTGAGGAAATTGACTTGTCATGGCTTCTGCAGTCCCCAGGGTGATGGTCCAAGTTGCTGATGTTGTCACCATAATCAATTAGCAGAGATGGAGAGAGAGGCTCTGTGCTGCGGTGCGAGCTGAGCAAGAGAGATCACTTCACTGAGTACTAGCAGGGCTGGATCAATAGCCGTGGGGGCTCTGAACTCCTGTGGTTGCCGTAAGCACCGGATGATGTAACTGGAAAAGTGTGGGTGAATCAACGCCAATGGGAGAGTAAGAAGAAAGAGTAAGGAGTCAACAGATAAATTCTTCTTTTCCCACCTGCACCCCCGTACTGTCCCGAAAAGTGGTGGTAAAATTGGCATCTCTAAAATTATCCTGTATGATTGAGCCGCTGGCTGCACTTGCCGCTACGGGTTGGTTTGATGAGTGATGCTTCCTTCCCTACGTGCTCTCTCCCTTTCCCCGCTTTTTCTTCTCCCTCTCTTCTGCTTGCGATTTCAATCCCTAATACCATGTTAGTGTGTCAGCTGATCCTCGGGGAACTAGAGATATTACGGTTTATAAAGATAAGTCTTCAGAACATAGAAGAGCATAAAAATAAAAAGGAAAAGCACGTAAATCACATGATGGGCTTATGAGTCACCTAAATATTTAACTGAACAGAAATAAAGGAGAATGAGACAATGGGGAATAGAGCTCCATGTACTAGATTGTTGAGAAGGAAAGTACTCAAAGCAATTAGAGGGAAAAGAGTTGAAGTAGAAACAATTCTAGGTTAGATCAAGATTAATTTTCTGTTACTAAGGGTGCTCTTAAAGAATCAGTGAGCCAGTCAATAAGCACTTACTGAACTCTGCAGGCTTAGGAAGCATGTTGGGCAGGACGGACGCTTCTTTGGATATTTCTAAATTGGGAAAAAAAAAACAAACACAACCCTCAAAGAAACACCAGAGAAGATGATCTTTACAAAAAGAAAACAAGCACAGAGTTTCACAGACCTCCTTCTGGTCTCTCATTCTATGACTGTGCATTTTGGCAAAAAAACCAAGGGTTTTTGCCAGCGTTCAGACAGAACAAAAGAGAAGATGCCTAAAGTCTCTCGTGAATAACAGATCTCATGATCAAGACAGGAACACACTGATTAGAGAGATGAGACTTGGAAATGAGAAAAGGAAGAATCACAGGTGGCAGATGTACAAAGAGAAAAATAGAATGGCCTACATTCAGGACAAATGATCAGAGAAATGGAGAGAAATAAGACATCTGCAAAGACCAAAAATAAAACCAAGTTCATAATGAGCAAATCAAGGGAGGAAATGTCATAAAACACAATGACAATCATTTACTGCCCACAAAGTACCAGTTCTGAACCATTTTAGAGAAGATATTAAAGTATTCATGTGGCTATACATCATGGAGTTGTGCTTCTGATGGTTTGGTCTTAGTTACTGGTAAAGAACTAAGACCACACTTACAGCCCTCTACTGCTCTCAAGGTAGAAAATTTTTTATTACCTGAGTGCTCTCAGGTCCTTAAAGTGTCTGTGGAAAAATCTTTATGCTTAGTATTGGAACATCCAACAACAACAAAAATTGGATTCCTTCCATAAAACTACAAGGATAGTCAAATTGTTTTCTAAGACTCTTTAAAATAAGTAAGGCCCTGCAGTTGCACTACTGGGTATTTACCCCAAAGATACAGATGCACTGAAAAGAAGGGCCACATGCACCCCAACGTTCATAGCAGCAATAGCCACAATTGCCAAACTGGAAAGAACCAAGATGCCCTTCACCAGATGAATGGATCAAGAAGATAGGGTCCATATATACGATGGAATATTAAGCCTCCATCAGAAAGGACGAATACCCAACTTTTGTATCAACATGGACTGGGACTGGAGGAGATTATGCTGAATGAAATAAGTCAAGCAGAGAGAGTCAATTATCATATGGTTTCACTTACATGTGGAGCATAAGGAAAAACATGGAGGACATTAGGGGAAGGAAAGGAAGGGTGAATTGGGGGAAATCGGAGGAGGAAACAAAGCATGTGAGACTGTGGATTCTGAGAAACAAACTGAGGGTTTTGGAGGGGAGGAGGGTGGGGGGATGGGCGAGCCTGGTGGTGGGTATTGAGGAGGGCACGTATTGCATGGAGCACTGGGTGTGGTGCATGAACAATGAATCTTGGAACACTGAAAAATAAAATAAAATTAAAAAATAAATAAGAAATTCAACCATTGTGTATTTCTAAATACCTCGATGTGTTTATAAATAGAAGTTGATCAAGCTGAGGAGAAAGATGAGGAACCTAGAGAGTTGTCATAGAGATCAAGATTAGGCATGCGAAGAAAACAGGGAATATTAATTATCTCCTTGTACGATATGCCTTTCTTCTCCTTGGTGAGTGTAATAGACCGAACATTTGTTTCTCCCCAGAATTCATATGTTGGAATCTAATCCCCAGGGTGATGATATTTAGAGGTGGGACCTTTCAGAAGTGATTTGGTCATGAGAATGGAGCCCTCATCAGTGGGATTAGCGTCCTTATAAGGGACCCGAGAGCTCCTTCACCCTTTTTGCCCTGGGAGGACAACCACAAGATGGCCCTCTGAATCAGGAAGTGGGATCTTACCAGACACTAAATCTGCACCTTGATCTTGGATTTCCTGGCATCTAGAACTATGAAAAATAAATTTCTGTTGTTTATAAGCCACCTAATCCATGGTATTCTGTTATAGCAGCCCAGATGGACTAAGAGAATGCAATCCTTTTTCCAGTCTTTTCTTGTCCCATGTGCTGAATGCCTCCCCTTCTCTACCATGAACCTTCTTAGCACCAGAGGGCTTTTAGGTCTTATTTCATATGGGCTTTCTTGAAACCATCCTGTTTCACCTGGCACCTTATTTCCCACTTCGTAGAGACTGGCCCTGTCCAATGCCCTTTAATTAAGATTTTCCCTAATATAAAAGAAAATTTTAGAAAGAAACTTTGTTCCACTTTTTTATTTATATATTCCTGATTGATCCTGGTGAAATAAATTTCTTGAATTCTTAATTATTTGAATATCGACTATGTATTGGATTATTTTAGTGGATTATTTTATATTTAATTGACCTCAACTCTTGACTCTGAGAAATTCTCAACACTTTTCATCCTGCCATTTTGTGTATCTTCAGGAATTATTAAAGCGATTTGAGCCTAAGAAAAGAAATAACTAAGAGTTGAGGTCATCATAGAGCTGTAATTCTTGGCCTTTCCAGGTTATGAATCTTTCTGAGAATCAGATGAAAGTCATGGAATGTATCTCATAAAAATGAACTTCACTTATCCACACACACTCACCTACAATTGCACACAAAATTCACCAGGTTTTCCAACCTCTTGACTCTGATCCACAAGCTTGTGTTGGAATCCCTAAACAGGATCACATGTCTTGGGAGGCAGAACTCAGAGCAAAAAGAATTACTGATCTCTGTGGGTCTGCTTGATTTTCTTTTATGCTCCTGAGATTATATTGTGTTTCCAACGGAAATATTGGAACATATGCGATAACACTCGAGAGTATTTATGTCAACACTTAGAAGAGCCTGGGAGAATAATCTTTGAACCTTTTTTATCTTTTTTACCTTTTATCTTTTTTATGAGGCAACCGTATGTGTAATAAAAACAATAATACCAACACAAATTGAGTCACAGAGCCTAAATGTAAAGATTAGTGGAGGTGGAGATTGGGGCACCTCAAGCTGACGGCTTCCACGGAGAAACTGAATGCAGCCATAGCACTGCAGCGACAATCGTGGGCTAAGCCCGAGGAGGACTGTGGAAAGAAATCACAGAGGGCTGGGGTGCCCGGGTGATGCCGTCAGTTAGGAGGCTGACTCTTGGGTTTTGACTCAGGTCATGTTGGTGTACTTAATGGTGTCCCAAGTCTCTCCGAGGCTCTGTGCATTTTTCTGCATTCGATTTCTGCCCTATTTTTCAGATTATACAATCTCTCTCTACCTTCAAGATTTCTGATTATTCCTTCTACCAGTTCGAATCTACTGTTGAGTCCAACCAATAAACTTATAATTTTATTTATGGTTCTTTTCAACACCAGAATTTTCATGTTTTTCCCCCTAAATAATTTCTGCCTCTGGATTGGCATTCTCTATTTGGTGACATGTGGTCTTCATACTGTGCTTTACTTCTTTAAGTATGATTTACAACGGTTTTTGAATATATTTTTTCATGGCTATTTTGAAGATCTTGTATATTAAATCTGACATCTGGTCCTACTCAAAGGCAATTTCTGTTGTCTATTTTTTTGCCCAAGTGTGTGTTCCTATCATTTCTTTGCACTTCCTATATTTTGTTGTTATTGCTGAAAACTGGACATTTTAGGTAATATATCGTAACAACTCTGGGTGCTGACGCCCCTCCCTGCTTTCCGGGCTTGCTGTTATCAGCTTGTTCATTTGTCATGTGACTTGGTTGGCTCTTCTTGTGAAGTCCATTCCGTCCACAGTGGGAAGCAGCAGGTATCTTCAGAGGGTGCGGCCCGGGCATGTAGACAGTCCCCCTGGGATGGTGTAGTTTTGTCTCTCCACCTTCTCTCTGTTGAGCTGTCTGCTCCATTTTGGTATTACTCCTCCTTCCACTCATGCCCATTTGGTTCCGTTAATTACCTTGTGATTTCCCTATTGTTTTCCCCGGTGTGCTGGGCATCACTTGTTCAACAGTCTAATCCATTACATTTAGGCAGAGGTAGTTTTTTAGGCTAGTCTTTAATGTCCGTTTGAACCCTAGGAGAGCTCCTAATGGCCTCTTTCTCTGGGTCTCTCTGGCGAACTAGCTGGTCAATGGCTCAGCTTGTCAATTAAGCTTGTCAATCAATCAGCTTGTCGGTTAAGAGGAGCTATTGTTGTCTTGAGCTCCTTTGACTCGAACTTGACCATGCCCTTTGTGGAGGATTCTGGAACTGCCCTTTCTTATGGACTCCTGCTCCTCCTGGACAAACTCTGCGAACCACACCGGGCACCGGGTGAGACGGTAGACTCTGGTCTTTTCAGCTTGCCTCTCAGAAGGCTGAGAGCTGGTCCACAGGTGAGCTGCAGGGAGGGGGGCTGGGGCCCCGGGATTCTCAGTCTGCCGTGCTTTCAGTGGAGCCTCCCTTTTGTGGGGAGAGGCTGTGTCAGAGGAGGGAGGTCCTGAACTCTTGGCCACACTTAGCAGGAATATAACCCTTTTAACGTAGGGTTGAAGGAAATGAGAAATGCAGGTGGCCTACCCCTCTTGGTGAGATACACTAAGCCTTGATCGAGCAGAGGGAAAGGGGCCCCATCTTCTTGGCCATGCCCTCCCGCGGTAGACCTTTGTTAAGTCTATCTGGGGATTCTGGTGATGAGGGAGAGAATAGTTTGTGGCTCAAATGCCATAAGATTCATACACAGTTTTAGAAAGTTTTCTTGAATCAAGGTTTCTTCATTTGCTACCTGCCCTGAGGGCAATTTCTAGATACCTTTACTTTTAAAATCCTTTTTCCACCAGCTTTGCTGGTTTCGCTGGGGACTGGGTCCTTGGAGCTTCTCACGTTGTCATCCTGGAAGTGGAACTCCATATGGTGTATTTATTTCTAACCTGTTTTCTTATGTTTATCTTGAACAATTAAAAAAATAAAATTGGAAACATCCTAATAGAGTTTAGTATTCTGCTTTTTTCCTTTTAATATTGTATATGTGCTCTTTCCCCAAGTAACATTACATTTTTTTTTAAGATCACAATTTTTAAGGACTGCCTTGACATTTTCACTCTATGGAGGCACCAAAAATTCTCTGGGCACCAAAAATTCTCTTGCTGCTACAATTTCCTGTGCCTTCTGTGCTCTGCCATGCTCTGCTTTGTTAGGAGAGTTGTCTTTCTAAAGCACATCTCTGATCACATCATTTTTTCCTCTGGAGACCCTTTGCTAGGGCGCTATTTACACAGGCAAGCTACTGGATGTGGTGATGCACCACTCAAGCTACCCACCTCCAAGGAATCTGTCCCCAGGGCAGGAGGCACTTGCTATCCTCAGCGTGGCATTCAAGACCCCTCACCTCCTACCCCAACCAACCTCTCTCTCCAGCCTCTACCACCAGCGAATGCACCATTTCTCGCTGATACAGGCACTTGCCCACCCCTGTCCCACCCTGCATATTCTTGCCTCTGTGTTGGGCTCACCTTTAATTCCTATCTCCCTTCTGTCTGAGAATCACTGCTACACACCTTTCCTTGTGGCTGCAAGCCAAAACTCCTTTTCTCTCCCCCATGCAAGCTCTTTGTGATGAGCATTTTCTAGGGAGATTTGGGCTGGTCATAATGATCACTTTAGAAGACGGTATTCCTTTTGGTATTGCTTTAGGCATCTGGTCATTCTTCCTTATTCCCTCCTCCTTCTCTTGGTTACAGACCTCCGCGGTGCCCAGCACCTCGCTGAGGAAGGGCTGGCATGCCTTTCGCTGCTAAAGTGAACAATGGGGAGAAACGTGGCTGTATTTTCTTCCCTCAGTAAGCACTGGCCTTTTAAATATAGCATCCTCTATTTTATTTAAATATTTAAAATATGTGGACTATCTTATTCTTCATAACAGGTCTCAGTTGTTACTAGTAATCTTTTGAATTTTCTTGAAAATAAAATTAATGTGAGGGTGGCCAAAGGTCTTGGGCAGTGAATGTCGTCTTCGAAGAATAGCAAGAATTCTGACGGGTTTTGGTGTGGGTGTGGCAGCTTTCTTTCATGAAGTTTGAAAACAGTTTGATTTCGTAGACAAAAGAGGAAAAAAACCTTTAGAGACACAGAATTTAAGGCTACTTTGCTTTCATTAAACAACTACGGACAGGATAGGATTATACCCCATTGGTTTATAGACCAAAATTGGAGTCAGGCTCTAAGCCAGTCTCAAATTTATCTGTGTTCCTCAGGATCACCTCAGAGAATATTCCGAGTGGGGAGTTAGCGGGGAGAGCAGGTGAATCAAAATGCAGGAGCTAATTAAACACCTCGTGACCGCAGCAGTTAATGAAATTGAGTTAAAATCTCCCCAGGAAATTTTTCTTCATTAACTTGACCTTAAACGACTTTTTCTCTGGCTCTGCTCAGGCCATCTTAAAAGCCTGTGTCATTTTTTCCCTACAAAACGTGTCTAAGAGGATCCTGAAACAGTGCAGACTTCTAAGGTGGAGGCGTCTTCTGTTTTGGGCTAAAGGTTTTCAAGTACTAAGAGCCTTATGGACGACCTGATGCGTGACGACTTAGGTAAGGATGCCGAAGCATAAAGAAGGTTACGCGCTTTGAGGATGTCTGGTAACGATGTACCTATCTGCTTGGGCTGCTGTAACGAATACCATAGACCGGATGGCGAAGAGAACAGGCACTTATTTCCAATCCTTCCGGAGCCTGGAAAGTCCAAGATGCAGGTGCCGCCGGATTCAGCTCCTGCTGAGGAACTAGCTTGAAGCTGGTCACCTTCTTGCTGTGTCCTCACGTGCTACAGAGACAGAGCTTTGCTCTCTTCTTATAAGGACACTAATTCCATCGTGAGGGTTCTACCGTTACGACCTCATCTAAACCGAAGGACGTCCTGAAGAGCACCCACTGCAGAGCATCACGCTGCGGCGTAGGACCCAGTACGTGAATTTGGGGGTACACAAACACTCAATACATAACAGATGAACTTCCATGTTTTCCATTGGCGTTTTAGATAACGAGAGAGCCCAATTCCCCAGCCTCCACAGGCATGTGCATTCCTGCACACAGCGAAAAGCCTCCATCAACTCCCTGTAAAAATCAGCGCTCTGTCACCCGGAGACAGGGGGGCAGGCAGCAATCTGAGTCTCTCTCTGTTACCTTTTTTTTTTGAGATATAACTCACATCCCATACAATTAATCAATTTCAAGTGTACAATTCAGTGGAAGAATCTCTTCGCAAGTTTTGTGGGAAGGCTATTCTTAAATGAAACAGAACCATGAGGAAAGAGAGTACGTGGTAATCTTTCACACATCATGGGAGTTGGTTAGTGGCTGTGGCACCACTAGCTCAAACACAGGAACTCTTACGCCGAGAGCTAGATGTCTAGGTTGTTTTGGGAGAAAAGCTTCATAGGCAATTCTGAATGAGTGTTGACTGTTGTTCTTTATCGGTTTAAATACAGGTCTTTCCCGTTTGCATCCTTCTATTGTTTGGGGGTGGTTTCTTGTCTTCAGCTCATTTCCAAGAGGGGTTATTTGCAAAGGAACAAAGGGGGGGGGTAATTTTCCTCAAGCATTTGGTGGAAGAGCGGTGAGAGAGAGGTTATGAAAGAAAGGGAGGAGCTTGGGGAAAGAAGAGTGGAGGCTTGGCTGGGTCAACACTAAGTTGCTAACAGCAAAGCCGCTGTGCTTAGTTTGGAGTTTTTCTGACATAGGATCTTACTGCACTGTCCGTCTTGTTGAGGATTGTGTGTGGGGGTGGGGGCTGGGTTCCTCCTCGCACTGTGTGCTCTTGCTACCTGTTGCCTGGGTACAGACAGGCAGCTGTGATGATAGGGTATAATAAATCAGGGGCTGAGCTCATGGCAGGAGTCGCAAAGTATTCAAGACTTTCACACAAGAGTTTGGACTAAGAATATCCAGGTAATGCTGCAATCAATCACAGAGTAGAAAAACTGCCTCAGTCTGCCAAGGGAAATCAGGGAAGGCTGTCTCAGAACCTTGTCCAGTGACCTAGTGGTGGGAAGAATGGCAAAGGGACCCGTTCATGGACATCATGGGGTGATAGGGTACTATTCAGGCTGTGTCTCCTAATGGAAGTTTTGAGTGTGTCCTCTGGACTTTCCCTCTTTTCCAGCAGAAACAAGTGTGATAAAATGATCTTGGAGGAGCATTTGAAGGTCGTTTGTCGGTTTGTTTGTTTTAGGTTCATCATCTCTTGTCCCATGGAAAGGGGATGCCATTATGCTTGAAACATTATAGGCAGTTTGAGTTATAAAGAAAAGCAAAACAGATTTTCTTCAATCAGGAGATTTAAAAGAAACCCCAAAAAACCTCATTCCAATGATTTTTCTTCCATCTCTCCAGTTGAGGGAACCCAAACTGCACATTCTATTGTGCAAATCAGAACACGTATTGCATGGAGCACTGGGTGTGGTCCATAAACAATGAATCTTGTAACACTGAAAAAATAAAATAAAAGTATTTGGGAAAAAAAAAAAAGAATGACTGATTTTCCCATCGGTCACTTACCTTCAAGTGTCCGACGAGGAGGGTCTCCATGTGGACTCACGTGTTTCAGGGAGTTGTTCAAACTTGATTACACAGGACTCATAATTTTAACTGATGCCTTTGAAATTGATATCAAGTCTAAAACCATTACATTCATCAGAAGTCCTCAAAAGCTGGTCTTCGTAGAGGGGAGTAATTTGGGCATAAGGAATATGCTTCTCATTATCCGTCATTATGTATTTTAATAATCCACATGTGAAGACTTTTGTAATGAGCCTGTGAGGTGAAAAAGGTTAAGTTATTAATAGTATTAATAAGTTCTATGGAGTTATAATACTATTATAAACACATTTATTGATAAAACCAGCATGTCAGAGCTGGGAGATTTCTGTAGGAAGTCAGGAATATTTAGACCATGTCAAGTGAAAGTAGAAGGAAGGGATATTCAGATGTTGTGAAAACTAGATATTTGGAGCCCTGTGGGTAAAGACATTGTTAGATTGGTAGATGCTACAATCATTCCTCATTTCCTACATACACACCTCTGTGCAACATATGCTGACCCTTATTAAGAGGCAGAGTCCTCCCCTCCCCCACCATGTGTATACCTGGAATGGCCTCATGACTGGCTTTGACCAAAAGAATGTGGACTGAGTACTATTTGTGCCTTCTGATCCTAGGCCTCGGGAGATATCCATTGCTCCTTCCTCTCCCTGCTTAAAAGGTGCTGCCTTTGTATGAGGAACCTTGGAATTAGCCTCCTAAGGGTAAGACCATGGACTGACATGATCTTCCAGCTGAGGTCCCCCAGATGAACCAGCCCCTCGTTGAACAGCCATGGAGATAATCACAGATGAGACAAGCAGAAGAACTCCTCAGGCGAGCCTGGCCCAAATAGAATTATGAGCAAATATAAATGCTGTCTTAGGCCACTCAGTTTTGGGGTGCTTTGCTAGGCAGTGATAAATAACGAACACAATTATTTGAAATGCCAGTGTGGGTTGGCTGAGCCTGGTGGTGGGTATTGAGGAGGGCATGCATTGCATGGAGCACTGAGTGTGGTGCATGAACAATGAGTCTTGGAACACTGAAAAAATAAAATAAAATAAAATAAATTAATTAAACAAAAAGAAATGCCAGTGTGCAGGCTGATGTTGAGACAAAGGACTGAGAATTTGTGATCTTGTGTTTTTTCCTCTTAAAAGTTCTATTTAACTCATTTTCTGCTTTTGATCAACGGTTGTAAGATATTACGTAGTTATGAGAGCTCAGAATGACCAACCTACCATGGACGATTGTTAAGGCATTTTTAAACCAGCCCACACTGTTGTGGGGCTCTTGTTACTGCCTGTGTCTAATGGCACCTCTCTTCCCAGTCCGGCTCCCCCTCTTTGCAGACTGAAAGTCTTAAGGGTCTGTCATTTGCTGGTCTCTGAATCTCCAGTTCTCAGCATAGTGCTTCCCACATGTAGTGTGTTCGCTGGGTGATTATTGATTGACCGGGGACATCTCTGTTGTGCTCGTGCCAGAGTCTACGGTCTTTGCTGGCAGGTAACTCATTCTCTGACTCCTGGATCCAGATAACTCCCTGGTCCGTGGCAGCTAATCAATACCTGCTTGGGGACTGACTGATGCCTTTTGCTTATTTCTCTAATCTCTGTCAGGGAAAGTAGAGGAAAGTTATATATAAAAATAAATGATTTTACTTTTGTGGGTGCCAAGAAAGTGCCATGTGAATCTATCCCTTTCAACGAGTTCCTAGCTCAGACCTCTGCATGGGAGATGGTAAAGGGGCTGTAAGTACCTCATGCCTTCTTCATCATTTCAGAGACAGGTAAGTGGAAGGTACCCTTAAAATCCCTCAACTTCTGCATATATTTAAAAGGAATGCACGCGTTGCAAGTGGGATCCATCTTACAAAAGCAGGTGTTTCCTGCCCTATGCTAAATAGACAGTGCCTGAACGTTCATGTTGCTCTTAGGACTCATCAGCGTCCGTTCTGCTCTGTATTAGAACAGGTGACTTCAGGAAGCTGACCTCCTCTGTGACAGTGGCATGGAGCGGAAGAACTGTGGGGCAGCTGTGGGGACCCGTTGCCTTGCTTCAGCTCCGAAAGTCAGCAGAGGCGCCACCAAGCAGTGGGGCAGAGGCAGCAAGGCTCTCGGGGTCTAGACGTTGCCCAGTTGTGCTCAACGAAATCCCATCAGGCATCCTCCGGTTCCCTGTTAGGTTTTTTAAAGTGACAAAACAGACCTCTGATTTGAAGAAGGGAGGACAGTGAGTGACATGTGATGTAGAGACCGTCCACATGCCCATCAGGCTTCATACAATTTATGTAGTTGAACCTTTGCGGTTGAGGTCAAGGTGTCAACGGTGGAGATTTAGGAAGGATCTAGAAGCAGATGCTCTCTCCAGGGGTTTGCATGTTCTGCAGACCCCCTGAGAAGCTAATGCACCCACATGATTCGTCAGCATCAGGCCCGCGGAGGAGGGGGTTGGAGAAGGCACCCCCTGAAGATGCAAAAGCATCCCTTTTCTGAGATCGGTATAACCGGAAGCCTAAAATACATTGTCAGGCTCACTTAGGTTGTGAGATTTATGTGTCTGAAATAGGAAAATTACAAATTTGCTTGATGTCCTAATTTCAGTATATGCTGAAGGGATACGCGTCATATGCACAGATTTTGGGGGGAGAGTACAGTTTGCTGACCCCAGGATGCTGGGAGTACACCAGAATTCCAAATCTCACAGGTGTTTGCTTTTGGCTGATATTAAGAATAGAACTTCCAGGCTTTTTTTGGGGTGGGGAGGGAGGTTGTTCCTGCCTTTTGGCTATTGTAAATAGAGTTGCTATTAACATCCATATGAAGGTTTTTATTTACACACCTGTGTTTAGTTGTTTGGGATATGTGCCTTAGGAATAGGATCGCAGTAATTCTATGTTCAAATTTTTGAGGAACTGCCGGACTGTCTTCCACAACGGCTAATCCTCTCCACATCCCCGCTAGCGACGGGTGAAGGCTTGATTCCTCGACGTCTTTGCCAACAGTTGTTCCTTGCCATTGTCTTGACTATAGCCTGGTGGGCGCGAAGTGGGATCTCACGGTGGGCTTGCTTTGTGCTTGCCTAATGAATAACGATGTGGAACGTCTTCTCGACGGCTTGTGGCCATCGGTAAGTCTTCTTTGGAATAGTATCCGTGCAAGTTCTTGGCTCCTCTTGTGGTTTTTTTGTCCTTTTGTCACTGAGCAGTATGTAGCTCGCTAGTCTCTGTCCTTTAAGAGTGACACTGTGCAGCATGTCCTCATCTGTCGTGGACTCTTTCCACCTAGCAATCCGTTACGCCCGCGGATTCTTCGTGTCTGCTAGCGGTTGCCTTGTTACCCACTTTGCACTCACAATTTATTTTCCTTTATGCTTCTGATGGGCGTTTCACAGCTTCCGGTTTTTGCCTATTCCGAAACACACTGCAGTAAAAACTCTAATGTGTCTCACGGTGAGCATTTCTCTTTGTGTCTGTTGATGCTGGTGGCTACCGAAGCATTGACTGGTCCCAGTTTGTACCCCGAGCCGTTGGTCTGAGGGATCTGGAGCCTTGGCGATCACAGCTGTGACCCACGGGTTATCGTTTCTAACATAGAATCTCCTTGAACGAGACATTCTGGACACTCCTCAGCAAGCAGCCGCCTCTCGGTACATCGGAAAGTATGTTGATGTGCAGCTGTCTCTGCTCCTTCTGGGGGTTTCTAAGGACAGAAACTGTGTGTTGCCTTCATTGGTTTTTTTGTCCCAGATGGGATTTTACCTTCTCTGGAGTCAATAGATGCCGTGGAGACTTCTGGGCCCGATGATTATGGAATACTGATAAAATGAAAGCTCTCCCTTCACGAATATCTTAAAACTTGCTAAAACATGGTGTTTTCTTTCCTTTTTGCTTGTCGCTGGAACCGTTTGCTCTGCACTTTCTTAGATCACTGCATGGACTACTCTTATCTGTAACCGATCAGGACCTTCATCTCCAGCCGCACGCACAGGCTCAGAGTATGGCTATTCTGCAGCGGCCCTTCGTGGGAAGGTCTTTCTGCTTCTGCCAGTTATTTCTATAGTTCCTTAAAGATGCCTTAGATTATTTTATTGGTTATTTCATATTAGTTATTTCATCAATTCTAACGTAGCTAAAGCTCTAAAGCTAACTGATGGGTTTTCCTTCACCTCCTTTAACTAAGAACATCAACACAATTCACTTTTCTTATTAGATTAGAAGATAAAAAACCCTTCTGGATTTATAGTTTGAATGGACAGGGTGCATGACGTCTTTATGGTTATCTTTTATCTTGTTTGCCACTAACGAAGAGACCGAATAAGATTTCTTCAGAAGAAAAAAAAAAATCCAAATAACAATGTACTTTGGCTAGGAAAACTTTTCTTAAAATTCTCACTTGGCTTTATGAGTTTGTTATTTTTGAAAGTTCTATTCCTGTGACTTTAAAATTCTTTTTCTACCAATTATGACCATACGATATAGATGAGATATTTATTTAGTCCATTTATAAACTCTTTTCTGTCCTGGCTTAGTTGGGTGGTGTTCTAGATCATTTAGTAGATTAATGCACATGCTGTCTGCTCTTAGAGATAGCCTGGCATCGTGAAAGATTGGGGGGTTTTAGAATCGGACAGACCTCGTTCTCTTCTTTATTACTGGAGTGTCCACAGACAACTCACTTAATCTCCCTGAGTCTTAGGCTCTGCATAAAATAGAAATGATAACATTTGCCTTGGAGGGTTGGTATGAGTTCAGCACCATTAACAGAAGCAGTACAAAGAGACAGCCAAACAGTCATCAAGAAAGAACTGCCTTTCCTTGTGAAAGCGTGCCATGCACACAGGGAAGAAACAAGGTGCCTGATACGAAGAAACACTGGGGGCACCTGTTTCTATGAAAGCAGGCACTTTACTCTGCAAGGTGTCCTTGGTGACTGGGCTCTCTCGTCCTCGGGGGATAAGGGCGGGCACGAGGAATAGCAGTTTTTCGGGAGACAGAGGTTCCTGGTATTTTTTTTTCCTTTTACCTCACTTGCACAGAGAGTCTGTCTCCCTTAGGGGCATATAGAGTAAAAAGACCTCCTAAAAATCAACCTGGCCAGAGCTGCTCCAAGTTTTGGAGCAAGAGAAGTGCTTGGCCATGGGGTAGCTGTAGGCAGAACTTCTCCTGGGAGCCCGGAGAACTTTCATCGTCTGTGACACTCCGTGCAGCTCCTCAGGCGCTTGTCCTGGGGGCTGGTACGGGAACAAGGGTCAGGGTGAGCCGTAGACAGAGTCTTCGCGCCTCACGAGGGTGCCTTTATTTGTACAAACAAGGACATCATGGGAATCCTTCCCAAAGCTGGGACTCCCCAAACAAGGGAGAGCAGGCTCCTTTTGTTAGGGTTGGGGATGACGACTCAGGAGTGGATTTTAACATTGTAACGAGGCTGAGGGAAGTGTTGGTCACTCCTGGCACGTCCTGGTTCATCCGGGCTAGGGGTCTTCCTCAAATGTTTTTCTGTTCTAACAGGTAACATTGATATCTAGGCAGAACTTTCTACTAGAAATTTCCTAGTTCGGGGGTTCAGGCTGGTGACAGACCCAGGATTCCCGGTCTATTGACTTGGTCTGTTCATCATACCTTTTCATCGATCCTTCTTCTATGGTTTTACAAACAGAATGCACCCAAAGAATTTGTTCGTAGAAAAATATGCATCATGCGAAGTTACTTCCCGCTGCCATCATCCCGCTGCATTTTAGGAAGATATTTTAGACTTTTCGGGCGCTGCTACCTGCTGCCCTGCTCTTTGGTGGTGGCTTTGGCGCCGTGGTTTCTGTTTGTTCCCGAGTCCGTCGCATATTCTGAGCCACTACTCCCCACAGGAGCCAGAGTTCTGGCAGGAGTTTCAAGAAGCTATGTGACTCTTGTAGTAAGATGCTGGACAAAACTTGTTCAGGGGGCATCATGTTTCTACCTGGGAACTCCCAGACCCAGAGAGCCCCACCGGGAGCTGCATTCTTTCTCTTTCCTGAGGACGCCTCTACGCTCTCTTGTTTCCGTCTTTATAAGTAAGTCTACCCTGAAATTGGGAAGACATTTCAGTTATGGTTCTGGCCACACACTGGGTGATTTGGACATTGCTTCAAGCCCCGTGTCCCGACTGCTCTTGGGCATCATTCCCTAAGGAGTGGTTCTTGCTTGTTTGACAACTGGAAAAGGTGATGCGTACAATTCTTACTTCCTCGGGATAGATTTTCATGTGGGCTCCGTGATCCCAGGGTCTTGTTCCCTGGAAGGCATTCCCTCCAAATTCTCCAGTGGCGGAATCATTATTTGCTTCACTCTCTTTCTAGTAAAAGATTTTTCTATATAATGGAGAGTTAAATACTATTGCTGATCCACC
This sequence comes from Potos flavus, assembly GCA_028534135.1. Classification (NCBI taxonomy): domain Eukaryota; kingdom Metazoa; phylum Chordata; class Mammalia; order Carnivora; family Procyonidae; genus Potos; species Potos flavus. Next base: position 80,377,723 of record CM052892.1, on the reverse strand, counting down.
AGCCAAGTATAGTAAATCATACAAAAGTGGTCATAGTATTATAGCTGTTGTTTGTTCTATCATCCAGCGATTATTGATTTAGTGCCTACCATACACCAGGCACAATTTTTGACACCAGGCACGCGATAGTGAACAAAATGGCCCAAGTTACCTGCCCTCACTGAGCTTTATAATAGGCAGTATCATATTATTTTATGAAAGAATAAACACAACTCAGAGAGTTTCTGTGGCTTATGTCACTACCATTAGGGGGTCATCAGTGTTTGGATTTAAACCCGAGACTTATCTTAAAGCTAAGATTCCATTGATTTGTTTTGAAACGTGTAAATGATTCAAAGTATGGGCATAAATAATCACCTTCCATGGGAGAAGATTAGTATAAATATCATTTGAATTAAAAAGGAAAGAACAAAATCTTACTCAAATGTTAGATTTGTTCCTGACTTTGGTCTTAACTGAAGCAAATGAAAACTGATGATCCTTTCTTCCACTACGGTGTGAATACTGGAAAAACGGAAGGAAACCTATTTAGAGGATCTGCCAAATAACGGGAGTGACGGGATGGGCCAGCTCATGTCAACCGGGGGCGTCATCCATTTTCGGGAGAATCTCGCTCGCCAGTCAGTAATGAGCTGCTGAATCTCACAGGTAGAGGGAGTCCTGGGAAGATCCTGCAGAGGAATTCAGAATACCACCCTATCTGCCTAATATGATAGAATTTTCTGAGGGCCAGAAAAATAACGTTAATGGGGGAAAAACGATCCCTCCCCCCAGGCGTTTGGTAGAAAGCAGAAAATATTTCTTTGGACATAGCAGTTGAAATAGGTCACCAGTTGCTTAGCAGGGACACAATGGTGAAGACCCATGCTCTCTGCCTTTCACAGCCCCCGCTTTTCTACAATAGACATGGACTGGGATTAATTGATAATTAGGCCAGGGTTTTTCCTGTCTCGGTAATTAATGTCCTGTCTCCTCGCGAGGCTGTTTGATACAGTATCCTGTTCCCACATCTGAGGACCTGAAAAAGCATGGGAAGGCTTTCTGACAAGCCAAAAAAAGAAAAAAAAAAAAAAGGTTGTAATAACCATAAGCTTATAATTTTAAAAGGGATGAGGTTTCTTTTTATGATTTCTGCTTTAGTCCGTACGATGCTTTAGTCTTCGAGGGGCGGGGGCTCCAGTTTTCAAGGTGAAAACACAATACATCTCACTAGAAAAACAAAGGGGTAAGGAGAGGATCATATACTTTCCTTTGGAGATGGCAAAAATCAACTCTACTTCAACAGTGCTTTAAAAACATTTCTGTTTTGAAAATAAGGTCTAAAGCCATGTGGAAGTTTCACAGTGGCAATCTGAAAAATCTACTAAAGAAGGCAAAGTTGTAATTTTTAAATATTTCATTTTCCATCATAAAATCCCATTTCTGCTTGACAGTAAATAATCGCATCAATTCCAGATTTCTCAATTCATCTAGGAAATTTCCATTAATGCCAAGTTTTGCAAGTTCTTTGTGCAACTGTTGTGTGAGGGGCTTATGGGCATTAGGGCATTGGGAGCTGGTGAGGGGTGGGGACGAGTCACCAGTCTGTGTCTTTGGTACCATACTACCATGTCTCGACATTGTGATACCATTTTTCCACATTGACTCAGGGTACAAAGGTGTCCAGGTCACCTTGGGCTGGTCAGTGTGGGCGTTCTCTCAGGTCCCTCTAATTCTTCTGGAATTGGCATCTACTTCAGAATATTGTTTGTCTTATAAGTTACTGCTTCTGTAATGCCAAGAGCATTGCATTTTTGGCTTGTCTGCCTTCCACCTTCCCCAAATGGCAGTTTGGTGCCTCATCTCCCTCCCTCCCTCCCTCCCTCCCTCCCTCCCTCCCTTCCTTCCTTCCTTCCTTCCTTCCTTCCTTCCTCCCTGATTTTGTTCATTTATTTATTTGAGAGAGAGGACAAGTATGAGCAGGAGGAGGAGCAGAGGCAGAGGGAGAGAGAGAATCTCAAGCGGACTCTGGGCTGAGGGAGAGCCTGACGCGGGTCTCTATCCCCCGACCCTGAGATTATGACCCTAGACGAAACCAAGAGTCAAATGCTCAACCAACTAAACCATCCAGGCACCCCTCTCAGATTTCATTTGAGGGGCGGGCATAAATGGAGAAGGAAACAGGCATTGACTTGGAGCTCATTAATCTTCCAACATCCTCAAGGCAGAATGCCCTGGGCCATTTTGTTGATCCGTGGGAAACTCCATTAAATGCTCCCCACAGCTGCCTCACAGGGGGAGAGGTTAACCAAGGTGGTCCTGGCGGAAACACATGGGCTCCGAGGTGCTCAGCACATGGCTGCTCCCTCTTTCCTTCTCATACAGTTATCTGTCAGGGGACCAGGAGCCAGAGGTCAGGTGGAACCTTGGGGTTAGGATGATCCTGAGGTCTTCTCCCTTCATAAACTGTATCTCACGGTCTCTGCAGCAAAGATTCATGAAAAGCTTCAAGTTATTAGAAAAAAACGCTTCTAGGAAAACGCAGGATCATTAATGTGACAATGATGCTACCTCCTTCTTTCTGCCCATACCCTACAAATCTTTTCTTCTTCTCTCGTCTTCTCCAGTGCATGGTTTGCTGAGTGACAACTACGTGATGGCCAGAAGTAAATGATATCTCGGTGAAGCTAGAGACGATTTCACTGGTACAGAGTACTTCCAGAGAATGAAACAGTGGATGAATGTTCTTTATGGAAACATTTTG
>CM052892.1:80342524-80358487 GCA_028534135.1 Potos flavus | reverse complement strand
GGAAGTGGGGCTGGAGCTGAGCCAACCGTCAGTAATGAATTTCTGAGGGAAGAGATAATTCTCCATGTCTTTCCTCGGAGAAGCGTTTCGTGCGATCGCACTGCGGCCCTCAGGCAGCTGAGGTTGGGTGTGTACTTGCGGACACAAGCCCCAGGCCCACATCACAGAGCTGCCGTCTGGTCACAAAGGACTCCTGAGGGCGGGGGAGGGGACAGAAGAGAAGCAGGCTGGACCGCAGCCCCTCCCCCCACTCTGTGGCTCCGTGGACCCTCCACCCGCCCGGCCTCCCAGTTCCTCCCCGGAGCAGACACCGGTCTCTTCTCTGGATCTAGGAATCTGAGTTTTGTTTCATTTTTTCAATTCCACACATAAGTGACATCTTATGGTATTTGTCTTTCTCTTACTTTATTTAACATAGTATTCTCAAGGTTCTCCATGTCATCACAACCGTCAACATTTCATTATTTCTTATGGCTGACTAGTATTCGTGTGTGTGTGTGTGTGAGTGAGTGATATCTTTATCCACTCACCCCAACATCCGTGGGTCATTTAAGACCGATGTGTTCTTGACGTTCGGTGTGGATGACTTCTCCATTGACGTAAATGGGGTGTTGAGGTTCTATCTTCTATCGTGGTCCATTTCCCTCTTAGGTCTGTAAATATTCACTTTATATATTTTGGTGCTTCTGAGGTGGGCTGATATATATTTTAAGTGTTATACCTTCTTGCTGGATTGCCCCTTTTATTGTTACCTAACACTCTTCTTTATGTTATGGTCTTTGAAGACTCTCTTGTCTGATGAGAGTTTCTTATCATTTCTTTGTGTATGGTACATCTTTGTCTTTTCACATTTAGTCCAAGTGTGTCTTTGTTTCTGAAGTGAGTCTTTTATAGGCAGTGGATAGAAGAGGTTTTTTTTTTATCCATCCCACCACTGCATGTCTTTTGGTTGGAGAATTTAGTCCATTTACATTAAGGTAATTATGGACAGCTATGTCCTATTGCCATTTTGTTTTCTTCCTGGCTCTTTTTTATAGTTACTTTTCTGTTCTTTTTTTCTTTTTCTCTCTTCCCTTGTGGTGGGATGCCTTTCTTTAGTGCTATGTTTGGATTCCCCTTTCACTTTCTTTGATATATTTACCACAAGTGTTTTTTCTGTGATTACCACGAGGGTCACATAGAGCCCCGTATGTATGTAAGTCTGTCTTAGGTTGCCAGTAACTTAAATGTGAACATATTTAAAAATGCTGCATTTTTACTTCTTTCCCCACATGTTTAATGTTTTGATGTCACGCTGACCTTTTTTTAACTAAATCTTTTAACTAACTATTGTAGTTTTAAACATACTATTTTTGTCTTCATACTAGCTTCGTAAGTGATTTATCCACTACCTTTGCTGTACATATACTGTATATTACTTTTGCCATTAAGATTTTATTTTTATATATTTTCTTGTTAATTATGTCATTTCTTTTCAGTTTAAATAAGTCCCTTAAACATCTCTTATAGGGCCAGTTTAGTGGTAATCAACTGCTTTAGTTGCTTATTTAGATAATTCTTAATCTCCTTATTAATTCCGAATGATAGCCTTGCTGGGTAGAGTATTCTTGGTTGGATGTTTTCCTTTTTGCATTTTGGAAAGAAAGGCAGGTTGCAGTCAGCCAGCATTTCTTTTATTGTTTCTAAAAATTTATTTATTTGGGAGAGGGATGAAGGAGAGAGAAACCCAAGCAGGCTGAACACGGAGCCCGACGTGGGGCTCAATCCCACAACCCTGAGATCATGACCTGAGCAGAAACCAAAAGTTAGGCACTTACCTGATTGTGCTACTGAAGTGCCGTCTTTCTGCCCTTTGACTATGTCGTGCTACTGCCCTCTGGCCTGTGACATTTGTGCTGAATAATCTGCTGATAGCCTAATGGGCACATTTTCCTGTAGATAATAAATGGCTTTTCTTTTGCTGCTTCTTATATTCTTTATCTTTAACTTTTGACTTTCAAATTATAATGTGGCTTGGTGTTGGGCTGAGCTTTTTTTTTTTTTTTTTTTTTTTTTGAGATTCCCTTTGCTTCCTGGACCTGGATGTGTGTTTTCTTCCCCAGGTTAGGAGAGTTTTCACCCATGATTTCTTCAGATAAGTTTTCTGCCCCTTTCTCTTTCTCCTCTCCCTTTGAGACCTCTTTAATCTGAACGTTATCCTGCTTGATGTCGCATTAAGTTTCTTTAGTTATCGTTAACATTTTAAATTCATTTTTCTTTTTTTTAAGATTTTATTTATTTATTTGACAGAAAGAGAGAGATCACAACTAGGCAGAGAGGCAGGCAGAGAGAGAGGGGGAAGCAGGCTCCCTGCTGAGCAGAGAGCCCACCCGATGTGGGGCTCGATCCCAGGACCCTGAGATCATGACCTGAGCCGAAGGCAGAGGCTTTAACACACTGAGCCACCCAGGCGCCCCTCGTTAACATTTTAAATTCATTTTTCTTTTTGCTGCTCTGTTTGGGCAGCTTTGTCTTCCGCCTCAGAGACCTTATCTTCGGTTTCATCCAGTGTAATACTGAACCCCTTCAGTGTACTTTTCAGTTTAATTATTGTATTCTTCATCCCTGTCACTTCTGGTTGGTACTTCCTCACACTTCCTGTTTCTGGTGAAGTTCTCCCCGTGTTCATCCATTCTTCCCCCACGTTCCATGGGCATCTGTATGACTATCAAATTGAATTCACTACATGTAGATTACTTATCTCCATATCGTTAAGGTTTTTCTGAAGTTTTGCCTTATTCTCTTATTTGCAACATATTTCTATTTCCTCATTTTGCTTGACTCTCTGCGTTTCTACATATTTGGCAAAACAACTACTTCTTTTAGCGTTGAAAAGTTGCCATGTGTAGGAGATGAACTTTCTCGCTCACTTTTGTCCTAGTTCTTGGTTGTCTCCTAACCTTTGTGATTGTCTAAACGGTCTGATTTATTTCTGATCTGTCCTCATCATTAAGGGTGTGCAAGACCTGTCAATGTTCCAAGGAGAAGAATCTAATTTAACACTTAGTTTAGGCTGAGTGGAAGTCAGACCCCCAGGCAGAAGCTTTTAAAGTGTGCGAATATACATAGTCCTGTGGGGTGACAACTGTGAACCCAGTTGGACTCCAGATTGGGAGATCTGGAGTTGTCCCTGGGTGACAGTTTCAAAAATCAGGGCTCCAGATAAGCGTATGTTTGGTAGCGAGGCCAAGGGGATGTTTAGCGAGGCCAAGGGGGTGAACAAAGGTGGTTTCTCTCCGCTTACATTCCCTGGGAGCACCTCTGTAGCCTCTAGATGTCTGGGTGACATGAAACTTGTCCCTCAGGTTGAAGCTCCAGGGTAAGTAAATAGGCCTTTTTCACAGGAAGACTGGGGTTCTGTCTCGGCCTGCTGTCTGTGCAGTGCCCTGGGGGTACTGGTCTTCCAAGAAGTGTCTTTGCATTTGTTATAGTTCCCTGGTGCCCAGGAATGCCAGCCCCCTTGGCCACTAGAGCCAAGCAAAGGAGGGGCATCCTCTGTGTGGTTTGCACATGCCTACTGGCTTTAGCAGGGCATCTGGTATGTGTAGGGGGCAAGACATGCCCTCTGGCTTCAGAACGAGAACAGGAAAATGCCTTGATTGCACGCACTCATGGATTTCGGCAGTGCTGCGGGAGAGTGCCCTGTCCCAGGCCCCAGGTTGGGGGCAGGAAAATGCCATGACTGTTCACACTGGCCTGCCCTCGCCAGGGAGTGAAGAATTGCTGCTACCACCCGCTCTCTCTAGCCCCCTGCAAGGCAGTGGGACAGTGCCGGGACTGCTTGCCCCCACCCTTCTCAGTGAGGCAGCAGGAAGGCGCTGTGTCTCAGTGTGTCTACCTGCGCTAGCTCTGTCTCCAGAGAGATCCCTGACTCTCCCTGCCCCTCGGGCAGATACCCTCAGATGAACGAGCGAATGTTCTTGCCATACAGTCTAGGCACTTTCAAAATTGGTGCTTTTGAACAAGATCCCAGGGTGAGTGAGACCGAACATGAGCTCTTTAGGAGAATCCCAGTTTCCTATAGTACTTCGGATCCCTCAACCCCCTTGGTTTTCTAACCCAGGCATCTTTGGGGAACTCATCTCTCTGGTGCAGATCCTAAGGGTTGGACTGCCTGATGTGAGGCGCTAACTCCTCACTTTCCCAGAAGAAGCACCGGACTGGTGAGGCCCTTCCCCATTATGTGTTGGGCCCTGGGGGTTGAGATACAGAAGACCATATCTCTGCCTCTCCTACCTGTCTTGACGAGGTTCTTTTATCCTTTGATTGTCATCCAGATTTCAGATCTTTTTCACAGGGAAATGATCCATACGTGGCTATAGATCTGGTGTGTCTATGGGAGGAGATGAGTTCAGGATCTTCCTTTGCCTCCATCTTGAATCCCTTTCCAGAATACATTTTTATAATGTTTTATCAGACAGCAGAGTCCTTTTCCATACTACTTCCTCAGCATCTAACAGGTATACTATGTAATGGATTTTTCCTAAGGTAATTGCTCAAATCTATGAAATGGTATTAGTTTTACTCTTCCTGACCTGTTCTAACCTTTAAACCTCTCTGAGATCTAAATGCATGTTACATTTCTTTCTAAGATCCTGGGAGGTGTGCCCATTTTAAAAGCCTTTATTTAGTTAGTTATTATTATTATTATCATTATTATTTTTACCTTTGATATTTACTGTTATGTCTCGGCACAGGGACTGATTAATGGGGGCGTTGCATGAACATCCTCCCTGCTTGTTAACTACACTTTATGGGAGTAATCTGAGCTTTTTGTTTTTGATAATTTACTGTATTCTCCACTGAGGACAAAGTAGGGAGTGAGTCTATTGCTGTGAGGCCAAAGAGCATGATTGAGAGTATGGATATAAAACAGGCCAAGTCAAGGGCCTTGTGTGTGTAATGGGTTTTATAAGTGAGGGACAAATGGGAGTCATGCAAAGGGAGAGAATTGAAGTGACAGTAAGAAATAATCTCTGTATTTTTATCTTCTTTAATGGCACCAGCCTGGACCAAAACATTTCAAAGCACACAGAACCAATGAGTCAGAACTCATATTGTAGTTATACATCCATTATTTTCATGTGAGCTCTTGGATCATGATTTATCAGAGATTTTTTTGAGATATTTTTGTGGATAAATGGAAAGGTGTTTTTGACAGATATCAGTCTAACAAATGACTTCAGAGACCTAGAGAGCTGGAAAGAGCATTGCTGGAAATTAATTACTTTTTGCGAACACAGCAGAGAACTGATGTTACAGGAAAAACAAACAACATGAAATCTAGAGAGTGATAGGCACTCACAGGAAGAAGTAAGAGCTCAGCCTCACTTAGGGCAGGCACAGACTGAATAAGTTATAAGCTCAAACAAAGATGAAACCAGGAAATTTTAACAAATTGAGCAACAACACAAACAAGCAAGTGTTGGATCAAATTCCAAAGAATAAAATAAATGTCCATGAGTCCATATGAAAAAATAAATAACAGAAAAATTATTCATAATATAGATACAGGTATTCCTGCCTCCAAGAGGTAGAGTTTAATTTCCTTCCCCTTGAGTGTGCCCTGAATTTAGTGATTGGCTTCTAACTGATAGAGATTTGAGGGGAAAAAAATGTAATTTTTCAGCAGAGAAATTTGGCAGGTGCCATCTAAACCAAGTGATCAAGCTAACATCCCCAGTGATTAGTCATGCTTTTGTCATGTATGTCCTGATATGATGCATAAAAAGGGGGCTCACCTTTGTGCTATGCTCCCCCAAACCGTAACCCCAGTCTAATTAATAGAAAATATCAGAAAAATCCAAAATGAGAGAGCTTCAAGTGTGAAAAAAGTCTTAAAAAAGAAGAAAGGACTGTGAGAGTATCACAGGTTGAGGATGACTAAGCTGATACATAACTAAATACTATGTGTTATCCTTATTTGGATTCTGGGAGAGACAAAGGACATTAGTGGAAGAAACTGGTGAAATTGGAATAAAATCTGTAGTTAACAGTGGTACCAGTGTTCAGTATTACAGACATACCATGGTTATATAAGATGTTGACATCAAGGGAATCAACTCCCAGAAGTCATCACTTTTAGCCTTACAATAAGAAAAATCAAGACAAATTGGAAATCAGTAGCTTTTCTTGGACTCATCAGAGAACCAAGGCTTCAAAGCTAATTGCCACCCTGAAATTTGGAGAGGCAGGCACATCCAGAGATATAGGAACTGAGACCTGCTTATTGCTTCCTAAGACCTATAGCAGATACCGCTGTAGCCACAGATTCGTAGGAAGACTTAAATGATACTTTTGACAAATGGCTGGAAGCTGGGTGTGACTCATTGAGAAAATCCTAGAGGCCACAGTTTTGGGGGCTTCTCCATCAGGACCCTGTAGGTTCTCATGGTCAGGATGGAGAAAGGTGCCCTTGTGGTTTTGGAGGGGGTGAATGAAAGGAGGAGGTAGTGGGGGCATAGGAATTATTTGGAAATATGTCCAGAGCTTTCTATAGAACAGAAGTGTGCTCTCCAGGAGAAGGAACCTGGCCAGAATACAACTCTGAAATCTTATCCCAGTCTGTGCCATGTAAAAATTAGAGAAAAAAAGCATATAGAATTAAAATTATGCTTAATAATTTTCAGTATTTTATCTTCTTTATAAGTGACCCAGGTATCTAAAGAAAACTATTAACTCAGTTTAGCGTAAGTTTAAGGTTTTAAGTTACCTAAAGAGCTTGGAAACTATTTTTATACCACAAATCATAACTACTGTTGAAATAAGGTTGGTCAGAAGAATGGTTCAATTTGGTTAAGGAAAAATTCACATTTTTGATAATCTGAAACAGCTGTAGCCACAGGTGAGTTTATTTAATCAAGAAACCTTTGTAAGTTTAGGAAGAATATACTCAAGTAGAATAAAAATGTATGATGCTAAAAACATCGCTGTTTTTATTCAACCAACAATATCAAACCAGTCCTGGTTGCCAAAGACTTAACTAAATTATATAAACTTGAATCTTGAAAACCTTTGAGTTAGTTTCTGTAAGAATATTTTTTAAAGCATATGAAAGTATTAGAAGTCAACTTTCCCAAATTTCTGGGAATTTTAGAACTGTTCAATTAGTATGTGTTTATTTATCTTTACAGCAACTAAAATAGAAATCCTCTTAAGGAATTTATGGTGTAATTTTGTAATACCATCCAAAGGTAGGAAACTATTACATGTTTATAGACACAAAAATATCCAGACAGACACAAATAGAGATCTTTAATTCTAAAACTTCCACCATGCATCAGACAAAAGCCCAGAAATAAGAGCACATGGTGCCTATTTCCGGTTGTGCAGAAGAGCTAGTTATCATCATTGCCACCAGTGCTTGTGGAGATCTTTGAGCTTTCCTTTGCACCGACATGTAATCTTATGAAGGCTGTGGACTAAATTTTGGGTGAAGGACCAAGGAGAGACCCGGTGGCCGATTTGGGTGTCCCCAAAACCCATCTGAGTGGTGAAACATCCTGCCTCATCCTTCCAATGAGCTTCTCAGCCCCAGGTGTTTGCAGCTGTTGTGCGTTAGATCCGTCAAGTTTCTGCTCTAGGGAAGGTTGAGTAGGGGACAGTGATTGGTGGTAGAGGAAGAGTTTCCTTGGAAAGTGGCTGTCTTAGGGTATTTGTCAGTCAAGGAGTTTCCTTGGCTTTGGGAGGTCTGCCTTCTACTGTGAGCTTTGATTTTGAGAATAGCTAATTATTTACGGGGAGCCTTCTAATAGTGACTTGGGCTCTATTTTTAGTGGGTCTTTTTGCAACTGTCATTGAACACTTTTTGTTTCTATTAAAGGGGGCTGAGGGGCCTTGACAGGAGCAAAGGAAGGTTGTCAAGTTGTTAGTGAGAGCCATTCAAGGGCAAAGGCAGCTAGGCATGAGTCATGGACCTTGGCAGGGAGGCCATCAGGAGAGCAAATACTGATGTTCCAACTGGGAAGTTATTCTCTTTCCAGAAGCTTTAACGTGGCCATGGGACTAAGCAGGCAACCACACTGGGTAGTGAGAGATTCTAGTAAGATAGAAAGAGGTTTGGGTAAAGTCATGTCACATGGTGGGCATCACAGACGCATGTCACTTCTAGAGTTCTCTGCTCCTCCTCCGACTGCATGGTCTCTGTTAGACAAACCTCCTGTAGGGATTCATATTTCTCTTCTCCCACACAGATGGCCAACCTAATACTAGATTACCCTTGCTCTAACTCATTAACTTTTCTTCTCCACTTACTTCTGCTCTTTGTAAGTGAGCCATTCCACTCCTTTTCAATTGTAAATTAGATAAACTGAACATTGCAAACAGAGGGAGGGGTAAAGAACCAGTCTCCTGGTTAAGCTTGGCCTGTTATCTGAATCCCATTTTTGTGTCTTTCTGCTTTAATGGGATGTGTTGTTAATAGGAGTAAAGTAATGAAGCAGATGAGTCGGAGAGGTCTGAATGTCACATAATAAACAACGAAGGAGGGCTGGCTTCCACAATCATATGACAGCATCACTAGGCACAGAACATTCTAGACACACATGAGTGGTTTGGGACCACTGGGTCAGGGATAGCAATCATTTTTATGTGAAGTCCAAATAAATAATGAGTATGTGTTCATGCAGAAGAAAATCTATTTACAGCAAACCAATTAAGAGTACCTGAGGATAGGAACACAAAAGAGAATCACTGTACTTACAGATAAATAGAGGACTGAAGCTACAGGGTACTAATGGATGTCTCTACATCAGTTTAATTTGAATTTAAAAAAATCTGTTTCCTAATTTGTTTGTAAACAACACAAAGTTTTAAAAAAATAATCCCTCGATCAGGCAAATAATCCTTATTTCATTTCAGTATTATTAGGAGCACCAGTGAGATACTCTTGTATATCATAAGTGGTAGGCAAGCATATAGATTAGAAGCCCAGGTGTATTCATATCTCATTGTTAATGCAGACATTGAAGACTGTAGGCATCTTCGTATGACAAGTTTAATAGATTTATATTTCTTAGTGAGGCAGCTATGGAGGTACATTTCTCAGCTCTCCCTTTCCAAAAATCCTATTGTGAGGGGCGTGGGAAAGTGACAGCCTCCAGCCGCTACCCCTGTGGGACTTTCAGGCCCCCACTCGCCTTCATCCCGGGGCCATATTCTCCCAAGGCTTCCCCCAGCCAATGACTGGGTGGTAGAGCAGGGCTCTCCTGCCTGATATGGGGCTTCCCTAACTGGGCGGCCTTTTCTCTGGAGCTCCCATCAGCCTGGCTGAGGCTGTCTCTGAGCTGCGCTCAAGTCCGAGGCTCTTCTTGCCCAATCCTGCCTCGTCCTGTCTCCTTTCTCCATTGTCAGACCTGCATCGCGGTTGGAATGCTTTCCACTCCTACTCCTGCTTCTTTATTCTCCGCAGGCATTTCCCTGCAAATCACTCACATGTCTGATTCCACCCTGGCATCTGTTCCCAAGAGAATGCAAAGTGACTAACTAGGAAAAACTAGAAAGGTTCCCCTTGGGCTCTGCTGGACTCCATTGATCAGTGAAAGGTGGGTCCTTTTCCAGGAGTGAATGGTGACCTTCAACTCAGCTTAACATTCAAGGCAGGAAAGTGAGGATTGGTTTTCACTCTAGATAGTGAATGATCCATGGCCGCTACATATAACGAAACTTGGGAACAATAGGAGACACCTCCAAAGGGCTGGAAATGCCTCATCTAGATTTAATACAGGCAAGTCATACAGATCTTAAAATTGACAGACCAAATATATATATATATGTTTACTTTATATATATAAATAATATAGCAAATATACATAATGTATATAATTTAATATATATTTTATATATTATATATTTATATATATATATAACTTAATATATATATTTATTTAATTTTCCAGACCCAGAAGGATTTTTTTTTTAAAGATTTTATTCATTTATTTGGGAGAGTGAGAGAGAGCATGAGAGGGGAGAAGGTCAGAGGGAGAAGCAGACTCCCCATGGAGCTGGGAGCCCGAAGCGGGACTCGATCCTGGGACTCCAGGATCATGACCTGAGCCGAAGGCAGTTGCTTAACCAACTGAGCCACCCAGGCACCCAACCTAGAAGGATCTTAATGATTCTTTTAAGCTTAAAATATTGCATGATTCATGCCAGGTTAATTCTTCTCAAGGATTTAAAAAATTTGTTTTTATGCGTGATTTTCCTTTCTTACAATGCAAAGTAATTCAGATCCTCATTAAGAGAATAAATAGGCACCATGTATGTCTCCCTACTCACCCTCTTTCCATACCCTAAGCATTGTTTCCTCTCCAATGCCATCCATTTGAGTCTCCTAATCTAGATGAGAGCTGTCTGGCCAGGTCTCTAACTTATCAGCTAAGAATACTTCGTTACAGCACTTAAAAGGAAGGAAGGTTTTGCCTCTTGGAACAGCTAGAAATCACTCCTTCTGTCTGCAGCCTACATGCCCCCAGCTGGTTACCTGGCACAGCCCATCTCTTTAGTCATGTCTGCGTAGACGACCCTCCACAGGAGACCCCCCACCCGATCCTTCATCCGAGGTAGCCCCCTCCCATCTTTTCCTCCTTGGTTTGTCTAAATTAAATTATTTTTCTTTGTTTGCTGCCTTAGTAGTAATGAAGGGAATGACGATTAAAACATAGAGAGATCCCATTTCCCAACCACCAAGTTGGACATAATTAAAAAGAGTGACCCCATCAACTCTATGTAGTGACATGGACCTCCAGAGTCCTTTAACTGCTCATACGCATGCAGCCACCTCAGAAAACTGTTCGTCATAGCTCAGTGGATGTGAAGATGTGTCAAATTTTGGACAGAGCCTTTGTACTGTATATACTCTAAAGAGATTCCAGCCACTGCCTCCAAAATCCTAAGAAGATGCATAGCTGTTTTCATTGTAATATCAAAAATGGGGGAAAAGACCCAATCCAATCAACAAGAATAGATACATTTGCTTAATATAATTTTATGATGAGGTAGAATAAAGCAATGCCCTTAGACCACGATGAAAGGTTATGAGAGTTAATATTATCAACATGATATTAAGCCAGAAAGCAAGTCGAAGAATACACACAGTATATGATTCCCTTTATTTGAAATTCAAAAAAATAGGAAAATCAAAGTAATAGCTTATTCAGCACTATATTTCTATCAAATAAACTATAAAGAATAACAATGGGAATAATCAACAGGATGTGATTAGAGATGGACCAATAGAGACCCACAAAGGCATGGGTGGGTTTTCTTTCTCAGGTGGAGGGGTTACACGTGGGTGTTCCTTTATTTTTATCCCTTATGTCTTCTGCATAACTTATACCCATCATTCTGTCAGCTTTAAAAATAAAGCAAAATAATAATGTCAACCAAAAATTCGGGATAGGAACATAAGCAATAACACCACCAAAATGTAAAGCCCTATCTGCTCGGGGGTGTTACACAGGGCACAGGAAATATTCCAGGGGCTGCTTCGTGTACCAGAATCGAAGCTTTATTTCACAACATCTTAAGGATTTAGTGAGATTTTTTAGCTTTTGAAATAGTGGTTCTCTGTGACCTCCCTCCTACCCTGTCGACAAGCCAGCTGCGAATACAAGTACTTCTGATAGTTTCTAACCCTAAAATGCAAACATAAAATTCGATTTCTTCCTCGATACATGTCCCTTGCATCTTTTTCTGAAGTTGGACTGTGGTTGTGTCCATATGTATGGATCTCATGCCATGATGTGGCCACTCCTGGTCCCTGGGATGTCGCGGCAAAGCCTCTTAGAACCTGGTGACCCTGACAAGTAGATGGAAAAACGGGGCCCACAAGAGCTGAAAGACCGGGGTGCATCAGATCAGAGGTGTATGGCTTCAGGCCGGTGGCTCTCTGGGTTAACAACCTTGGGGCATATGTACGGAGAGACAGCCTGAGCAGGAGGGGCAGAGGGAGAGGAGAGAGAGTCTCAAGCAGACTCCCCTCTGAGCACAGAGCCTGACTCGGGGCCCAATCCCACAACCCTGAGATCACGACCTGAGCCCAAACCAAGAGTCAGATGCTTAACCGCCTGAGCCACCCAGGCGCCCCCAGAAAAGGTACTTTTAAGAAGCTAAAATACGTATTACTGAAAAGAAAATTACAATACATAATTGTCTTCATAGAGATTTAAATACCATTTTTATACATATAATAGAAATGCAGTAAAAACAATTCTGAATATGTTTGTACAATAGGTTCCTTTTTCGTAAGACAACTGTGAGGATTGTAGATATTTATATTGGATAGCCAGAATGATAGCCATTGGCGATCATTGGCATTGACATTGCCCTCTTCCTGGCCCTTTCCAGGGGTCCCTCTCTGAAGTGTTCCCCAAAACCTCCTCCTTCGATCCAGTGGTATTTCCCAGGCCTGGTCCTCACCGAGCCCCTCCTCACGTCCTCCTCCATGGTCTCTGCCTCTGTGGGGGTCAGGGCATGGGGAGTTAAGGGCAAACTTAGGGTAGCTGAATAAAGGGAAGGAGTAAGGAAATAGCCAGATGTCTCCATCCTAGAAATCCAGGGGAAAAGGGGCTATCTCAGACCATAACACGGGGAGGACTGAAATACAGAGAAAAAGGGAAAGATGATTAAAGGTGTCTTCAGTTGGGGAGGACAGAAAAATGCCTCAGAGGCCACAGAACCGCCCTCAGGACTGAATTGTGAGACACCAAGACGGCAGGTTGGGCTGAACCTGGCAGATCATTCTGTGTAGACCCCTTCCCACCTTACCCCTCCTCCCTTAGTTATTAATTCTTTCAGTTCACATTTTTATTTGATAGAAAAGTTGCTCTTGCAGCAGAAATGAAAAACAAACAGACACCTCAAAATGTTTTCAGAAACATGAAGAAAAAGGAAGAGAGACACACACCCACCCTGGGAGAGGAAGGGAAAATTTGTTTCAATCCTTCCCTTCTCCTGGGAACCTCTCATTCAGGCTCCTCCAAGTCCTGATCCCTCAGAACTGCCCCTGTGCCCGCACCCCTCCACACAAGGCTCTGCCCTTCTCGTCCTCGAACCCAAGGCGTGGATGGACCAGCCCTCATCCTCATTCCCCTCACCTCAACTCTTCTAAGATCTGGGCACTGGCAAGACTCCGACAATACCGCAACTCTCAAGAGGACCAAGGGAAGGCTGTTTTTGGACCCACTTGATCATAGAGAACCATGTGTGTTCTAAGTGGTATTGAACCCACTACAAAGCAAAACAAAAAAATATATGAGTTGTAAATGTCCCATCCAAACTCCTTCCACCTCTTCTTTCAGAAGATCTTTCATAATGATGTAAAAAGACACTATTTTAAAAACCTGATTTACTGGAGTGTTTTTGTTTTGCTAGATCATGACCTCATTGCTTACACCTACGAAGACAGATTCTTCCTTTTGAATGTGGCCTCTCGGTGAGCGCCATGATCTACCCTGATGATGTCCTCATAACCAAGGGTCATTCTTGAAAAAAATGTGGACGTTTTCACGACTGGTCCAGTAGTTTGGGGGTGGAGACAGGGCACTTGGTTTTCTAAAAAATGATGCAGCATAGTTTGAGAAGCGCTGCTTTATAAGATTTCCTGTTTATTTCCGTCCTCGTTATTGTGATGCTCGTCACACGGAGTCATTAGAGTCATTCATGATAACATAATAGAAGAGAGATAAGTTATAGGAAATTTCACTCCCTCTAATTGCTTGATTTTAAATTGTGCCCTTTGCTAACTACTGCTGGTCATAAGAATATAAATGAACCCCTGGCCTTTAATAGTCCGTCAAGAATTAAGAATGCGCGGTTTGAATGAACGAGATACCCTTGTGCGGCCCTCAAATAATGAAGGCGCCAGGTGTTGCCTGAGTCTGATGTCATGGAGACGGACTCCGAGCTCGATCGCCCCCGCAGAGGGTGGTGGAGTGACAGTTGCTGCCGATGGCGTTTTCTCACTAGACCTTACCTGTCTAGTGCTTGGATAATGAGGGGCTACTCAAAATCATCGCGCCCTCTCCTGGTTTGATTGAGCTCCACTTAATCTGAATATTTGGTTTATCCAAAAGTCATATTGACGTAAAGGGTATGACTTTTTTCTGTAGGTTCATAGATGAGGATCCCTTGAGAGACCCGACGGGTGACTGGCACTCCCTGGCCCAGGTCTTTTCTGGCTGTGGGCAAGAGACACCAGGGCCTTCCCACATGGGCCTGTCTGTGGGGCAGCCCACAACATGGCAGCTGGCTTCTTCTAGAGCAAGCGGTCAAGACAGGGAGGGACGGGTGGATGCCGAAGTTATTTTGTTACCTGTCTTGGAAATGATATGTCTGTGTATGCTTCTGCTCTATATTATTTGTTAGAAGCAGGTCAGTAAGTCTAGACCATATTTAAGAGGTGGGAGGATATCGGAGGGTGGGGATACAAGCAGATAGGGGTCATTGGGGTCCCCTTAGAGGCTGCCTGCCACAAGTACACTTTTGAAATGCTCTCCAAATTCACAACATGAGCTAGTCTCCTCAATGTATTCTTCATAAACTTTCTTTAGTTGGTTTTAACATTAAACCAACCTACACTGTGACTGGCTTTATTATTGGCACATTATAATAATTTTTCTAATTTGGGTAATGCACTTGAAATTTTTGATTACTTTAAACTTAACAATTGTCCCTGGTTTTCCTATAGAATTTTTTTAAAAAGATTTATTTGTTTATTTCAGAGAGAGGGAGCACATGCATGAGTGGGGGGAAGGGTAGAGAGAGAGAGAGAGAGGGAGAGAGAAGCAGACTCCGTCCCAACACAGAGCCCGACAAGGGACTCTATTTCATGACCCCGAGATCGTGACCTGAGCCAAAATCAAGAGTCCAACCCTCCACTGACTGAGCCAGATACCCCTGGAGTTTGTTTTATATAGAAGATTTTTAAAAAAGGTTTAAAGGCCAATTTTTTACTTACATTTATACTTTTTAGATCTTTTTTTTTTTTTAAGAGTTTATTTATTTGACAGAGAGAGAGAGATCACAAGCAGGCAGAGAGGCAGACAGAGGGAGAGGGGGAAGCAGGCTCCCCGCTGAGCAGAGAGCCCGAGGCGGGGCTCGATCCCAGGACCCTGAGATCATGACCTGAGCCGAAGGCAGAGGCTTTAACCCACTGAGCCACCCAGGCGCCCCTACTTTTTAGATCTTAAAATCAAAGCAGAGCATTGTTCGTTTTACTTTAGGGTGATGAAGTGACCCTTCATCTGATTGGCCATCAGAGAAATGCAAATAAAAACCACAATGAGAGGCCACTTCATAATCACAAGGATGACTATAGCAAAAAAGACAGGGGCGCCTGGGTGGCTCAGTCGGTTGAGCGTCTGCCTTCCGCTCAGGTCGTGACCCCCGGGTCCTGGGATCGATCCCCATGTTAGGCTCTCCGCTCAGTGGGGAGCTTGCTTCCCTCTCTTCCTTCTGCTCCCCAGCTTGTGCTCTCTTTCTGTCTGTCAGATAAATAAATAAAATCTTTAAAAAAATAAAGTGAAAAAAATATAAGTCAAGGACGAGCGTCGGGGAGGCTGTGGAGAAATGGGAAACCTCATTCATTGCTCACGGGAATACAAAAAGGTGCAGCCACTGTGGAAAACAATCTGTCACTTATTTGAAAATGAAGATGTAAATTTACTCGGCCACCCAGCAATTACTTTCCTGAATATCCATCCAAGATAAAGGAAAATACTTGTCTGTACAGAGACGTTTGCATGAATGTTCATGGCAGCATGATTCAGAAGAGCCAAAAAGTAGAAATAACCCAAATGCCCATCCACGCTGCAACAGAGATGAACCTCAAAACATATCGGGCTAAGTACGTTTTTAAAAAGCACAGATTGTGAAATTCCATTTATATGAAATGTCCATAAAAGGCAAGCCTGTAGAGACGGAAAG
>CM052892.1:80305336-80342024 GCA_028534135.1 Potos flavus | reverse complement strand
CCTTTTAGCTTATAGTCTATAATTAGAGATACAACCAGGAAAAGAAATAAAAACTCAAATCCCAATAGCAGAATGAATTTTACAGGCTAATTAGAAACTTTGAGAGCCTCAAATTTTAATTAACACTTTCCACTTACAAATTAGATGTAAAAGTGGTTGTATTTTGCTGCCCTTCTCTCTGTAAGAAGTGTACTTTAAATAGTGAATGTAAAAAAACAAAATGGGAAAAAACCAATAATGCAAATATTTTGCTATCTTTAAGTATTTTGCACATCTCCTCCAAGCTTCATGCTTGCTTCTTTTCATCGTTCATGAATAATCTTCTGCTAGAATGGGGGTCACACAGTGAGATAACACCAGTGACACCAAAGTTCTGAAAACAATTTTAACAAGAACAGTCATGCTAAATAGCTAGAATTTTGTTCCATGGCAGAGTTCCTTAGCTCCCCGTGAGACAAAGGCTGGACATCGTCACATTCTTCAGATTTCAGAATAAGCCACGATAGTGTTGGACGCCAAGAAGAACATTCCTGAGTTGATGAAAATCTTCTTTCTGATTTATTTAGATAAACCCTGGGATCATCTGTGATTTTAGGAGGCAAGAAAATATCTTCTGAACATAGAAAATTAAGAAAGGTAAAGCTGCAAGAAACTACACTACACAGTGGGAAGCAATGGGCAAAATTCAGGTCAATGTGTCTCTTCAGGAGCAGGAGGGAGAGGAGAGTAAATATGGGGTTTGGGGGAGGGGGTGTCCATGTCCTGCTGACCCAGGGAGCACTCATCATGAGATTAGGGCTCAAGCTCCCCCAGGAGAGGAGGAGGAGCCCCTGGGTCTAATGGTGACCTGTGATCCCCACTCTCTCCCCTTCCCCACCCCCTCTGGCTTATTGCTAGGAACCTTCCAAGGACCTGGGCTAACGCTGGGACAGTTCACCCTCTCTTCTGGGTGGTGGTACTGTCTTTTTTCCTCCTGGATATTTATTGTTTTAGCTGTCTCGTGTTCCCTTTCTGAGAGAAACTTTTCATCCCCTTCATCTGTAAATTTTCTGCAACCCCTTCCATCCCTCTGATCTTCACAGCAAGTGCCACACTGTAAGCTGACACCTGACCCCAGGCGGGATGACCAGAGTTCTTCCTGAGGAAGTTAAAATGAGACTAAAATGTTCCACCTCCCCACTCCCATCTGATTCATCTCCTGGACAAAAAAACAACCTTCACTGAAGGAACAAAACGCCATTCCACCCAGAGGCATAGTAATAAAGCTCACTTGCAGAAGGAAGCAGAGAAAAGAGAAAAATCTCTTTTTCTTTGTTTCAGGACATGAAAGTTGGATCTCTATAACTTTTCAGAACAGATTATTACTTGACATGTTTCTAATACCAAGATTACAGTTGTAGTAAATGTCCATTGGGCCCCCTCCCCTCTTTTTGTAGATAGGATGTGTTCCCTTGAAGTTGAAAAACAAACTGTTCTCCTCATTAAATATTCAAACCAATTTCATGTTGAAGCACACAATTTACTGCTGTGGGGCTGTTGTTACACGCCTCCATACACTGCAGGACAAAGCTCAGACAGTGAGATTTTTTTAGACAAACGCCGCCCCTCTCAATGACAGGTAACATAAGAAAAATCACTGGACATTAAATTGTTTCTTATCAGTTAAATGACGTCTTGCCTCCTTGTCCTTGACAGCCTGCATTGGACATATGAAGAAGAAATAACTTTTGCTCTTTAACTGCTAAGATCTTTGGAATTTTTGTGCCATAGCATAAACTTACCTCCCCTCACTGGCAGGATTGTATATATATTTTTTCACAGATCATGAAACATTTTATTGTCCCGAAGTATTTACATGTCTGACTTCCATCTTAGACAGGGAGGTGCCATTATCCACTGGTGTGCACCCCAAAACGAAGTCAGCCGTATGAGTAGAGTCTGAATAAATGTGGTTGAATGAAATGAGTTGGTTCCAGAGTTTTTTTTTCCCCTAACATTTTCAAAATTCCCTGAGAATCTGATGTCAACTAAATGTTACTGAACATCAATTTCTTCTTCATGGAATACTCGAATAGTCTTTGTTCTCACTTCACCCAATTTACCATCCCATTTTCCATGCATTTTATTTTTTCCAGCTCTGTATTTTATTTTTCTTTACACAGTTGGAAACTTTCATGTTTTAGAAAGTCCTAAGTCTCAGGATGGAATTTTGCTCCTCCTCATTTGCTTTGTTCTAAAGGTCATAACCCACTCCCCTTAACTCTGCCTCTCCCATTTTGGTCCTACATAGTCCCAGCCAATCATTCCAACTCTTTTTGTTTGGAATCTTTCAGAGAGTATGTGTTGCTGGGTTTCCTCCTGCCAGTGCAATCTCTTAGGAAGGACTATCTCTCTCCTGCTCCGGATTTTGGTCTTGACCTTTATTAAGAACATTTAGGACAGACACACTGCACAATGCACTCACTTTATCCTGGGTCAGTTCCCTGCAGTCCTTAAGAATATTTTCCCTATCCACGCATCCATCCCCCCTAAGTAAAGTTTCCTTGCTAATACTCTTCTAATTTCCCTCTGACCAGCCCTCGGCTTTACCTCTCCACTATGCCAGATTCTCTGCATCCTTTTATACCTTTTCCCATTTGGCTTTCAAATATCTTTCCTTTTCTGAGAACATTTCTTTTCCACAATATTTCAGTTAGAATTGTCAGAATTTGAAGCTTATCCCTTGCCCGTTTTTGGTGGTGGTGGCTGTTGGTTTCCTCATTTGTCCATTTGTGCTCCTAGTTTTGTGAATTTTTGCCTTATGTATTTTGAGACTGTGTTAGGTGCGTACACGTTCATAGTTGGATCTTCCTGGTTAATCGAAACTTTTGTCATTAGGTAGTAACCACCTTTAGCCATAGGAAGGTTTTTGTGCATTAAGTCTGTTTTGGCTTCTTTGGGGGTGGGGTTGTGGAGTGAGAAAGGCCGAAAAAAATAAATCTGAGCTTTCACCCTCCTCAATTCTGCCCCATGCTCCCTCACTTACACTCATGGGTATAATTGTTGAAGCTGATGCACGTTCTTTCTGCAAGCTGTGATGTGTCTATGGTCCATAGTTTATTATGTTTTATTTTATTTTACTTTTATTTGTATTTTTTATGGTCCATCTTTTAAATGATCTGACTATTCTAAAAAGCATTTAGTTTGGTTTTCATTGTGAAACATGTGGCCAAATGCGCTGCAGTGCCCTTCTTTCCATGCAGTGACAAAACGGAGAGAGAGAAAGGGAGAGCCTCTCGGTTGTGCGACCTAGCTCCATGCAGCACTGTCGCTTTATTCACACACTCGTGACTATATTGGCACCATCACTGTGAAGTATCTTTCTAACTTGGTATTACATCACCACATACTTGGGAGAAAACCCAAAACAGCAGAATGATTGTCTTTTGAAAGGATAAAATGAAGCCTGCTGCTTGGAGAACTCCTTCTTCCTTCGAACTGTGGTTCCTCCCTGAACATTTTCAGAGGCACCAGTTCAACAGCGCTTTTGCAGTTAATAAATCCACACCTGCCCATATATGAAAATCACAGCAAATGAACACTTATTTAGAATCAAACAAAAAACACCGAATCAGGACACTTCCAGTTTTTTACTATTCAAATTTAGCCCAACTAAAGCTATTTAAAAGTTATAGGTAGAAACAATTTTAAGGCAATTTCCCTTTTATTTCTTTTTTAAATTCAATTTATTTAAATTGAAAAATGAGAACAGTTTACCAATTTCTTCCACTTCCCACCCCCTGATGAATATTTATTTAGTTTTTAATATATTTTTGACTTTTAATTACATGGAACTTGTTTTATTGATGTTTTATGTGAGAATATAGAATAGATGGCTTTGCATGACTGTTTTAAATGAAATTGCACACACTTATACAATGTAACGTTGATTGGTTTTATCTATATACATTTCAGGAAGAATTACAGCGAAATTATATTGACATTTTCAGTAACTACTATGCAAGCTTAAGAACTATTCTTGGAAGAGAAGCGAAGAATGGAGCTGAATTAATTAGGATACAACAAGAAATAGTAGGTCCAAAAAAATTAAGTTTTTTTTGTTAGAAACTTATTTCCCCCTCACATAAAAGGATGAGGGTTGGAGGTACACGGTGGGGCTGGTGCCTCATGATATGATCATAGGAGTCTTTCCAACAATCGTTCTATCAGCTCAAAACCAAAACCACTCATTTTTGCTAGAATTCTCGTATATGTCCTCGATCTAGAACTACTGTAGGGCAGGATCTTACTAGTAGTTACATTAAACTGTTATATTTTATTCCATTTGGCGCTCCACCAAGTGCACCCATTTTCATATCTTCTTTCAACTTGCATCATAATTGAATGCACACATGCTTTGTTCATGCATCAAACACCGTCGATATTGCTCTCACGGAAATAAGGCTGCAGCACCCACCATCTTCAGGAATTCCACTTAGATGCTGCAGTAATGTGATTGTTGTATTGTGTATTGTGATAGTAATGTGTATTATCGAGGCTCTTTCGGCTCAGGACAAGATGGTGACAGTTCTGGTTGGGATAAAAGGACAGAACTCTGAGTTTGAAAGCAGATCAGTGCAGTATATGACATTTGTGGCTGCATTTTGTTTTTTTTTTTAAGAGAGGAAGGGAGAAAGAGGAGTGGGGGAGGGGTGGGGGGGCAAACGGAGAGAGAATCTTAAGCAGGTTCCATGCCCATATTGGGCTTGGACACAGGGCTCAATCTCACGAACCTGAAATCATAACCTGAGCCGAAATCAAGGGTCTGACGCTTCACGGACTGAGCCACCCAGGCGCCCTGTGGCTGCTCTTTGATATGTGTATGCACACAGCCAGGGAATTGAGGAAAGACGGAGACAGAAGTAAGTTGGCCCTCAAAATTGCTTCTATACCCCTAGCCATAAGATGTTTCTTAAAACCGATTTTGTATCAGAAAACTACCACCACCGTAAGTAACATTAACATTTGTAATAGCACGGTGGAATAAGATGCAACCTATGATATTGGAATTCTTAAGAAAATTAGCTGCTTATCTCATGAAACGTTGAGAAATTACAGTTATTTTTAAACCAGCTTTATTGAAGCTACAAGTGTTACACTGGACCTCATACTAAGGTCTGCCATAAGATGAACGTTTTCATCACTGGCAAATCTGAGGAGAAAGAGGTGGGAGGGCTGGAAGTCAGCTTCAGTAAACCTCCAGTCACATCAGGCCACAAAAGGGAGAAGTGGGTTCAGGGTTTCTGTCTCTCCCACAGAGAGACTAAGAGAGGGAGAAATTAGACTTCATATGTCAATGAAAATGCAACAAATTGGTAGAAGGAGCTGCAGTCTAGGAAATAATAGTAAATACGGTGTGAAAACATGAACGATTCCCAGGAAAGTCCCAGAAACCCCTCAGGGGGCCACCACGGCATCTGTATGTTCCACACTGTGGAGTTATCACTTCATAAGTTGGCCAAAGAAAAGAAAATTCAGTACTGGGAGCATAATGAGACGAAAATTGTAATTTACCTGACAGAAGAGAAGGATCAGTCTAAATCACTGTGTGGATAACACGACTTTTCATTGGGTCACATCAGGCTGGAGGAGCTCACTCAGAAAATTCCAGCAGGAGGAACAAGCCCTAATACTATCTTGTACGGGCAAGCTCTGGACAAGGTTTTCGTTTGTTTGTTTGTTTGTTTGTTTGTTTGTTTACTAATAGTTTGCTTCAAGTCTAATTTACTGTAGTGGGCTGAAGAGTGGCCCTCAAAATTCCTATCCTCCCAGAACCTCAGAATGTGACCTTATTGGCAGTAGGGTCTGGGCAAGATATTATTGAAGTAAAGATCAAGATGAGAACCTGTTAGGTTAGCATGGGCACTAAATCAGATGTCCTTGTAAGAGGCAGAAAGGACACCACAGAAACACAAAGGAGAATGCCATGTGGAGACAGGGGCAGAGATGGGAGCGATGTATCAACGTTCAAGAAGTGGCAAAGGTTGCTGGCAACCCCCAGAAACCAGGAGAGAGTGTGGAGCCAATGAGTACCTCAGAGCCTCCAGAAGGAACACCCTGCACTAACCCTGCCAAAACCTTAACATTTCTGTTCAGTCACCAGGTTGTGGCAGTTTGTTATGGCAGCGCCCAAGGAAAGTGGGTTCAGCATTGGGAAGGTAGAGTGGATGTTAAGGGGATTCTGGTGACAGCTCAGGAGGAAGCACGGCAGAGAAAGTTTCTCATCATGAACATCGGGTTGTTGATGACCAGAATCTTGGCGGAAACACAAATGTTAGAGGTGCTTCTGTTGAGGTCTTAAAAGGAAAGGAGGAACATATTATCTGAAATTGGAGAGAAGGTCATCTTTGTTATAAAGTGGCAGAAGACTTGACTGAACTGTGTTCTTTTGTTCAGTGGAAAACAGAATTTCTAAGTGATAAATGTGGAGAGATTAAGCCAAGGAGATCCTGAGGAGAGCTGAGGAGATTTCCAAGCAGAGCTCCATTCTGCCTGTAGCAAAATGTGTGAGGAAGGAGATAAATGGAGGAGGGGATTGCTCAGCAAAGACGAACTAGTGCTTGACTGGAAGGTTCCGAGCCAATCTCGATTACAAAGGGTGGGAAAACAAGGCCATTCGTGGCTGATGAAGTATGCTCAAGAGAGAGGACCGAGGGCTTGGCTGGGCAACCTTCTGCTGAAGAGATGAGGCAGGGGCCCCATGGATCCTCTCAAACATCTCGGCAGAGCCAGGAACAGAGATGGGGCTCAGCAGGAGGGATCTAATGCCGTGGGTCCCGATGATGTATACCACAGACCAGCACGGTTTTAGAGAATGTTGCATCAGCAGAATCACCACCAGCTTCGCCTAAAGGAACAGAGACAGGAAGAAATGAAGGGAGGCTGTCCAACTTCTGGGATTCTAGAAGCAGGAGCTACTTGGGGGCAAACATGGGGTGTCCTTCAGGAACAAGGAAGAATGACTCCAAAGACAGACATGTGGACACGGAGACAGCGGTCGGAGAGACAGGCTCAGGGCTGGGGCCGACAGGACCACCCCCTAGAGCCCTGGGGACAGGGCATCAAGCCTCAGAGGATCTTCCAAGCCTTCACAGAACTTGCTCTGCTGAGTTTGGACTCACTTGGGGACCCCTCTATTCCTTTCAGTTTCCCTCGATGGAAATGGGAATGTCTACCCTGTACTTGTCTCGGCATTCTGTTCTGGGAGGAGAGAGCTATTCTCTCTCTTCACAGGTCCACAGATGGAGTGTTTCTGAGTGTGGCCTCTACTCAGAGTCACACTCCTGCCTGAGGTGGATGATTTAGAGGATGAGATTTGGGACTTACAGGTGATGCTGGAACGGGTTAAGACTTTGGGGAACGTCGGGATGGGATGAATGCATTTTGCAGGTGGGACGGGGGTGGGTAAATGTTTACTACCTGGTAGGCAATGTCACTCTCTATTACTCTGTTCTTCAGAGCTTTACAAAAAATATTTTGGTCTATTTTCCCATGGGAATTTCAGAATTGGCTCAACTAAAGGGCCTCGCCACTAACTAAAACAAAAAAGGAAAATCAAAAGCTGTTGGTCTTATAAGTGGGATCACAGTAAATCTATAAATTAACTTAGGAATAACTAATATTTTAATTACACTGACTGTATACAAAATCTATTGTTTAAGACAGATTTTCCTTGTCAAATTATTGTTGATTCCTTTTCCCTTCTACCCACATTCCTTGAAAGACTTCTCTGGGCATATGTCAAGTCTATTCCTTTGTCATCTTAGTTCTAGGTACTTTAAAAGATACAATGTAGAATTAGTGATTTTGCTCACAAACTGTCTATAATTTCATAGTGAAGATAAGAAGTTCTCATTTATAATTTAGATCTGAGAGATTAAGTAGTAAGAATCCAATGAAAACAAAAAAATCTTCTTAAGCATCTAAAGAGCCTAGAAGCAAAGGTAAAAGGTCTCCACTCATTCCCCTTTCCTACTTTCTGACCTAAATAGTTAGATTTATGTACCATTATGTATCATTAGATTAATGTACCAATGGACAGTGGAAAGTGGGAAGAATATGGACTTTGGAACAGGCAGATCTGAGTTCCTTTCCCAGGAGCAGAGCTCCAAATTTTGGAAGTAGCTTTCTTGCTCACATAGTGGAAATACTCATATCTTCTTTTTAGAGCTCTTACGGAGATGAAAAGAAATAGTCTTCATAAGATATTCATTAAATAACGCATGCCTTTTAAATTGTACTGTCACTTCTGATACACTTTGGGTCTAAAGTTCAGTGAGTCCCTCACAATGGACACAGTCCAGGAAGGAAATATATTTATTGAAATATACTTTGAGAGCTGTATATCTTAAGTCATGTTTGTTACAGATGGAAATTGTATATCCTTTTTTAAGGTTATTAAATATCACTTGAAATTTCAACGCATTAGGTATTATTACTAAAAAGAAATTTAATAAATAGAACGAAAAAGACTTACCTTGTGTCAAAAAGAAGTTTTCCTCACGTAGGCTTTAAAAAATTTTTGTCATATCTTTTGATTTTTGTTATTGATCTTGTTATGTAAATGAGGTAGTTTCTTTCGTGTTCCTTCTCAATGGTGGTTGATTACAGATGTATCTTTTTATAGTGCACTTCAGTCTAGAATAGAATTCTGCAAAACAGGCAAAAGTGACACAATTATAAATGCAGATTTTCTTCTGCAACTCGGCCTAAGTTAATGTGGACTATTAATCCATAGCTTCTTATCAGAAGTTCATTAAGGGTATAGATGTCTAGCATATAATTATACTGCAGCTCTCTTGATAATTGTAGAACTATTGATCTCCCTTTATTCATCTTATTTTATCTCCTTAAATTTTTATGGATTTAACCATAAGTCCATGGTTCTCCAAAAGATAACTTATTGCTGACAGTGCTGGGGGGGTGCATAGTAAGTCTTTAATAAGTTGTTCCTAAGGACCACAGAAGTCTTGAGACTTGGTTTGCTAAAGGGACAGATGGAAAGAGCATCTCTTCTACATATTAGTTTCTGGTGGGAAAAGCAAGATTAAAACTGTAATATCCATTGTGTGTCAAGGGTAAGAGCTTTTTAACAGCTTCATTGAGATAAAATCCACATACCATAAAATTCACCCATTTAAAGTGTACACGGTTCTTCAAGTACAGTAACTGGGTGCAAAACCATCACGATACTAATTTGAGAACATTCTCGTTACTCTGCCAGGGAAATTTACACTCACTAGCAGATACTCCATAGCTTCTATGCTCCACCCCACCCTGTGCTTATTATTACTAATTAATAATATTATTAACACACTTTCTGTCTCTAGACATTTTCCTCTTCTGGAAACTTAATGCAAGTGGAATCATAGAATATATGGTCTTTTTTTGACTGGATTCTTTCACTTAGCATAGTATTTTCAAGGGTCCATCCACGTTGTAGGATATATTAGTACTTCTTACACCGAATATTTCATTGTATGGTATACCATATTTTCTGTATCCCTTCAACCGTTGATGGACATTTGATTGTTTCCACTTTTTGGCCCTTATAAATGATGCGATATGAACATTCACATGCAAGTTTTTCTGCGGACCTCTGTTCTCACTTCTCTTGGGGATATATTTAACAGTGGGATTGCTGGGTCCTGTGAGAACTCTGTTTAACATCTTGAGGAACAAACTGTTTTCTAAAGCAGATGCATCATTTTACATTCTTGTCAGCAATGTATGAGGGATCTCATTTCTTCACATCCTCACCAACACTTGCTTTTGTCTTTTTATTTTAGCTGTCCTACTGTGTCCCAAGTGGTATCTCATTATGGTT
This sequence comes from Potos flavus, assembly GCA_028534135.1. Classification (NCBI taxonomy): domain Eukaryota; kingdom Metazoa; phylum Chordata; class Mammalia; order Carnivora; family Procyonidae; genus Potos; species Potos flavus. The sequence continues at coordinate 80,332,159 of CM052892.1, read as the reverse complement.
TTGGTTTGCATTTCCCTAATGACTAATGATTTTGCGCATTTTTTGTGTGTGCTAATTACTATTTGTATATTTTCCTTGGAGAAAGGAAAGCAGCAACAGTGGTGGGGGTGAGGAAGCAGATAGGAAAGGAAAGGACTCTGCCAGGCACAGGTCAGAAACACCAGTGGTCACGACCTCAATTTTTATGAAGAGGAATTTTACGACTGTGCTTGTCCACTCAACATTTGTTGAGCAGCCTGGAAATCTAATTAGAATAATGTGCTGAACCCACCTGCTAGAGTTCCCTTCCGTAGGCAGCTGAGGCGGGGGGACCAGCAACAGGGAGTGTCCACCCAGTGGAAACCCAGAGTGTGAGACCCCGGAGTGCCGGCATGAGGTGCCCCACACCCTTCACTGCTCACTGTGGACACAGGTAGGCGTCCTCACTGTGCTCCAAGAGCCTGTCCTTGACCAGATGCTCAGGCAGGTGAGGGCAGGGGCAGATGGTCCCCTGCGCACCCCTTAGTTCCTTCAGCCAACACAGAGGCTTGCCTGAACAAAACTGAATCCCATTCCCACTTCTAAACGCTGTCACATTCAGACTTTGGTGGTGTTAATTACAAATATGTCCAATATAGAAAGCTATGCTAAAATGGTAAAGAAGTGAACTTGAAGCACTTTGGAAGTAAAAGTACTAAGACCTTTACTCCTCATTTATGGGAGTTGGGGTTTCGAAGGACGTATATTTCCGCCTAAATCATTTTGTATTTCCCCAATATTTTCCTATAACCATGAATAACTTTTAGAATTAGAAAGAAAGTTTTAAAAATTATAGACAAGGAAATTCTGTATTACTTCAGAGTTCTTGCTCTTTTAGCAAAAAGCGACACCGCCAAATTAGACGGATGGGCCGGGTTCCCACCTGGGACTGACCAAGGCGCGCGTTCCCACGTTTGCAGTGTTTCGAGGTAGTGGTCCCAGACTCTCCGAGGGGCCAGCGTCGGCCAGCGGCAGCACTGAAACTCGGCCCGCTCCTCGGATTCCGGATCCCACCCGGTGGGTTTCCCCGACTCAGGATTCCTATCCTGACCTTCGTCTGCTTCGGTTCTCGGTGGGGAGACGGCGGGGGCTGGGACGTCCCCGTCGCCGGGCGCACGCAGGGGCCCCGCGCGCAGGCCTGTCTGACCCGCGCCCGCGCTGCTGTCCCACGAGGAGCACAAGGGGGGAGGGACTCACCCGGTGTTGGCGGCTCCGTGGGGACCCACAGCCCGCCCGCTGTTGGCGATGTCCTGCGCGGGGGCTCCTGCGTGCCCGCGCTGGCTCGCTTCGTCCCGGGGCCTTCCCAGCAGCGCGCAGGCGGCCCCCATCTGCTGCGGTGCTGGATAGTGAGCGCACAAGACTTCGTTTGCCCCTTCGCTAGAGATTTTATGGTCTGTCTTACGGTAAATACAAAGACATTTTTTCCTATACTTCAGAGCATGAAAAATATGTGAGTATAGAGTAGACGGCTAGATATTGGTATTATTGATCCCCCTTCTTGTTATTTATGATATTTGCTTTCAGCCGAGCAGTAGTTTATTAATCGATGTATATGATACATTAAATAGATAAACTGCTTTTGGCTTATTTTCACCAGACTTTAATAGAGATAATTCGAGTTGTGAGCAGCTCATATTACACTTTTTTTTTTAAATTTTATTTATTTATTTGACAGAGAGGGAGAGAGATCACAAGTAGGCAGAGAGGCAGGCAGAGAGAGGGGAGGAAGCAGGCTCCCCGCTGAGCAGAGAGCCTGGTGTGGGGCTCGATCCCAGGACCCTGAGATCATGACCTGAGCCGAAGGCAGAGGCTCAACCCACTGAGCCACCCAGGCGCCCCTCATATTACACTTTTAATATAATTTTTTCCCTGACTTAGATAATCCAATTTTTTATTTTATTGATTTTTTTTAAGGAGGCTCCACACCCAATGTGGAGCCCAAGGTGGGCCTTGAACTCACTACCCTGAGATCAAGACCTGAGCTGAGATCAAGGGTCAGACACTTAACCAAATGAGTCACCCTGCTGCCCCCCCCCCCAATTTTGGAATCTTTAACTAATTTACAGAATTTTCTATGCTATTTTCAAAATTCATTAATAAATGGCTGCTAATCACTTTTTCCACCAACTAAAATCTCCATTAATTGGGTCTTCTGAATAGTATGGTATCAGGTGAGGTTCTGAATAAAGCATTCAGTAAATATTTGTTGTATGAATAAATGAATTGATGATTCTAAGGCACTATAGTGCTGAATAATCAACTTTTCAAAAATGTTTTTATTAATTTTTTAAAAATTATTTTCTTTACATTTCAGTATGCATTTTGTGCAATCCGCTTTTCATATATAGCTATGAACATGCATATAACTTGCTATACTGAATACTTAATTTTTCCAAGCTGTTACCCACTGTGCAGAGAACTTACTTTAGTAAAATAATACAAATAGAAAACTCAATAAATTTGGGAGTTATTTTCACATTTTAAAATTTCTGTGTATTTCTAAGAAAACAAAAGCAGCTACGCTTTTGTGGTTCACGAGTCATAGAAATGTAATAGTAATTTACTTACAACACCAGAACTTCAGGCTGAAAAGATGCCAAGCGGTGCGGTAGGGCAGTGGCTTTGAAATCACGATCAGGAGGCGTTGATTGTGACACTCTCAAACTCTCCTCCTGCCTGTGCTCAGGACAGAAGATCTGCAATGTGAGAGAAACATGGGAGGCCAAGGAGATAAGGCTTAAGAGATCCATTTCAATCAGGAACAATCAACATTAAGAATAACCTCAGAAATATTTGAGAATGAGGAAGAATTTTCTTGGTATATTAAAAAAAAAAAATTCATAGCTACAGGGACACCTGGATGGCTCAGTTGGTTGGACATCTGATTCTTGACTTTGGCTCGGGTATGGTCTCAGTGTCCTGGATGGAGCCTTGCATGGGGCTCCGTGCTCAGCAGGGGGTCTGCTTAATGATTCTGTCTCTCCCTCTCCCTCTGCCTCTCCTCCCGCTTGTGCACAAGCTCTCTCTCTCTCTCTCAAATAAATAAATACATGTGTAAAAAAAAAAAAATCATAGCTACAAATCACTGGAAAAATGTGGAAACTTAATCAAAAGACAGATTGTGTTTTATTGTGTTGATCGAAAATTCAGCTTTTCTTGAAAATAATTAGGATAGAAATGTATGTTCCTGGGTGAGAGAGTTACTCGTGGCAGACTTTCACTAATAACAACTAGGAAAAGTGGAATAAATCATAAAAAGTTATGTATTTGAAGGCATCAGATACAGGTGGAAACAGCAGTACTGAGTGAACTAAAATTTCAAGGAGGGCAGACTTTGGCGATGAACTAATGATAAGCAGTTATTATTTCCCCTGTTGTCAGCAAAGGGCTGGGCTGCAGAGAGAAAAAGTAAAACTAACAAAAATTTTAGTAGTGACATGGAGCTTGAATCATAAAATTGGAGAGCATAGGGGACCCCAGAAAGCGTTTGCTGATTTGTACACCAGACAGTAAAAGGCGTATTCCAAAATCTTCTGAAAGACAGTAAAATCTCCACTAACCTCACAATCCTTAGGAAGCAAGCATTCCCCCAAATTCCCCAGCCTGATGAAGGTGAGGAGGACCAGGAAATGAAAGAGACCTGAGAAAGTTCTGGAGAGAGTGGTGAATTGACACTGAGGAATACAGCTATGTTTTATCTGAATATATTTTGTGCTTTTATCAGGGAGGATCTGCTGGGGACAGAAAAATCGGGAGAGATTTTAATACCTAACAAAATTCATTTAAGATTCAGCCATGCTCTTTTGTGAATCAACAGCTCGCTGTGTCTTATTTCTGAGTAGTATTCCATTGTACAGGTGTACAGCGGGTTTATCCTTTCATCTACTCAAGAACATCTACGCTGCTTACATTCTTTGTCAACTGTGAATGGCAATTATAAAGGTTCATGTAAAACATTTATTGTGTTCATTTTAGCAATTCTAATTGTGGTGTCTCATTGTGTTTTTAATTTGAATTTCCCTAAAGACCAATACTGTGGTGTTTTCTGCTATACTCCATTGATATTTTTATTACAAGCTAGTTAACGTGGTGCTAGGGATGAAATTTGGGTGATGGTGGAATTCTCTGATTTTCTAATTAAACCTGTTTCAGGCAATCACTCTGAACCTTACTCTTTTTTTTTTTTTTAAGGATTTTTTTTTTAAGATTGAATCTTCATCTTAGGAATATGGATGTCATTCGTGTTCCTACCCTTCCTCCAGAAATAGAGCTTCATTTTTCCCTCCTTCACATTTAGTAGGTTTCCATTCTGTACCCCAGCCTGTGGTTTTGCCACTGTGCCTTCTGCAGATTGGGGCTTTTATTCACTTGGAAAGGGGAGTAGATTTTCAGTGATGGTCTTCATTTCTTTTTCCCAGGACCCAGACTGTGATTTAATTGATCTTCCTTCTGTAGATAATACTTTTGTGTTTTAGGGAAAATGGGGGAGGGGGGAAGATGGGTCTGGGTGGAGTTTTGGCAGAGGCTGCTTTTCCCTCAGCCATTACCTTTCTTAAGATTTTCTGCATCTTCCCTGTGGTTGTTTGGTGGGGTTCCTACAGGAAAAACCTGCAAGAGGGTGAAATCCCTCCTTTACATCAGTGGTCCCCAGGGGCTTCACACTCTCCATAAAGTCCATGCTTCAACAACTTGTTAAAAATTTTCTTGTTTGATATTTCTACCTGTTTATATGACGTGTGTCTACTTCTTTCTCAGGTAAGCAAATGTTCTGGGGCCGTTCTTCCTGCAGACACCTGTCTCTGTAGCTGCGACTTCAGTTCTTTCATGGTCATAGAAATTAGTCAACTTTCAGCTTTATAGCTTTTTTTCTTATTTTAAGGATGGGAGTGATGCTCTTTCTAGCTCTCTATATGTCTAGTCTAAAATCAGATGGAATTCCAGTTGTCAAATATTGAAGCTCTTGGCTGATAGACTAAAGAACTAAGCTGAAAATCTTTGGAGGACAAAAGTGGTCTCTTAAACTCACCTTCTGTGTTTTAATTTTAGATATTGTACTTTTTAATTCTAGAATATCCACGTTAAGGCTCTGTTGTTGGCAGATCTACCAGTCTTTCAGTTAGAAGCTACTGAGGGCCCCACCTGAAAAGGAGAGATGAGGGAGAGGGAAACTAAATCTTACCTAAACTGAAATTTAGTAATTAGATGGAAGTTACCAACCACTTATTGTTTTTGCCTAATGGAAGAGATGGACAAGTGATGGAAGATACCATCTGGACCCTCAAAGTTTCTTTTGTCCAAACTATGTTGCATGCAGTTAAAAATTTCAAGACATGCAAGCAGGTAATACAGTATGGCTAAAACCAACAAGAAATAAACAAAGAAGATAATAAAAGTCTAAATAACAAGTCCGACAGATAATCTAGAAAATAACCTTAGCAGACCTTGTAATAATTGTGATTAATATGCTGAAGAAAAAAAGAGAAATACAGACATAAAAATGAACAGATGGAGAATTTTTACCAGAGAATTAGACATTTTATAAAAGTAAAAGCCATAGCTTATAACTGAAAAATATGTATGTGAAATTAAGAACAGAATGGATAGGTTTAAGAACAGATTGGATAGAATAAGATTACTGAACTGGTCAATAGAAAATGTCGATAGTATAACACAGAGAAAATCGAGAATAGAAAAAGAACAGGAGAGACGCGTGGGACTTATCAAAGTTCCCAGTATGTGTGCAATTAGAGTCCAAGTAGAAGGGAATTAAAATGGGGCAGAAAAAAATATTCAAAGAGATATTTTATCTGTAAATTTATTAGGTTTTAAAAAATATAGCAATGATATCAGCAAAATGACAAAGTAGAAAATCCCAAGGACTGATTTCTATGTATAACACACACACGCACACACACACACACACACACCTGCATACACCAGAAGCTGTATGAATCAATTTGTAAGAGCTCTGAAAACAGTAAAAGTTTATAGAAACCAAGCAATAGTCATCTTAACCCCATCCCCTGCCTGACCTGGTAATAGTCTTGGTCTTAAGCCTGTAGCAACCTGGTTCCCGGTTTTCCCCTCAAATTAAAGGAACCGATTTTTTTTTTTTCAAGTTATGGTGTACATCTGCTGTAATCTGAAAATTCCGAAAAGACTGATGTAAGGCATTCATTTCCATCTTGCATAACTTGGAACACAAGCAGGAAAAGTAATGCAAACTGTTTGTAAAAGCTAGGAGAGCTATACTCACAGATGCTTGGAGTAAGAGATTACAGGCAGAGATATGGGATAGACCATCTAAGGCCCAGAGAAGCTGGGATGTGACTCTTTTGGAAATTAGGATATTCAAAAGCAACCCTATATAAGGGGAGAATTTAGAAAACCATGTGCATGCTCAGAAAGGATATATGCCCAGAAAAGATCTGAGAGTACCTTAAACTTTCACCAGGGTGAAAAATAAAACAAAAATAAACAAAACATCAACGATGTATGGGACAATCCCAAGCAAGCCAGCATAAGAATTATGGGAATCCTAGAACAAGACAAGAGAGAGAGAAGGGAGAGAAAGAGTATTTGAAGAGATGACGTAAAAATTTTTCCAAATTGGGTTAAAGACATAAATAATGTAAGCCTAAGAAGTTCAACAAATTCCATGTTGAATAAACCCAAAGATAGTCACGCTGAAACACACTAACGAAGTCATTGAAAAACAAAGACAAAGAGAGGATCTTGAAAGCAGCAAGAGAGAAATGAGTTATCACATACAGGGAATCCTCAGTAAGATTGCCAGGCAATTTCATACCAGAAACCTTGGAGGTTTGAATAGCTGAAAGAAGAATGCTGTCAACTGAGAATTTTATAACAAGAAAAACCGTCCTTCATTTTTGAGGGAAAAATTAAAGAAATTAGACACTTCCAGATAAACAAAATCTGATTGAATTCCTGACCATAGACCTCTCCCACAAAAAATGATATATCCTTCAGATGGAATTAAAACAACTTTAGACAGTAAGTAGAACCCATAGGAAGATATAAAGATCTCTGGTTAAGGTAAATACATGAGCAAGTACAAAAGTCTAAAATATGTACAAAAGCATGCTGAATATCAAGGAAACCTGAAATGCCAAAACATCCCGAAAAAGAAGAACAAAACTGGAGGACTCCCATTTCCTGATTTTGGAACTTATTATACATCCACAGTAATCAAAACAATATGGTATTGGGATAAAGATGGAAATACAAATGAATGGACTAGAGAGCCCAGAAATAAACTCATACACGTACTGTCAAATTATTCTTAACAAGGTGCCGAAACCATTCAATGGGGGAAAAACGTCTTTTAATCAAATGGTCCTGGGAAAACTGAATATCTACATGCTAAAGAATGAGTTTGGGTTCTTACCTAATATCATATACAGAAATTAATTTAAAATTTATCAAAGACCTAAATGAAAAGGCTAAAAGTATAAAAGTCGTAAAGGAAAATGTAGGGAACAGTCTTTATGACATTGGATTTGGTACTTCATGGATGATGACACCAAAAGCATAGGCAAGAAGAGAAAAATTAATTGGACTTCATCAAATTTAAAAACTTTGTGCATCAAAAACCATTAGCAAGAGTGGGAAAAAATAATTCACGGAATGGGAGAAAATATTTTCAAATGATATATTTGATAAGGGGTTAATATCCAGAATATACAAATACTACAACTCAAGAATAAAAAATCAAGATCCCCAATTAAAAAAAAAAAAATGGGCAAAGACTTGAACAGATACCTCACCACCGAAGATACACAAATAGCCAAAAAGCACACGAAAAAGACTCAAATTACTCAGTATTGGGGGAATGCAAGAAAAAGCCCAGTGAGATACGACTTCACACTCAGTAGGGTGGCTATTATCAAAAAAGCTGAAAACAACATGTGTTGGTAAGGACATGGAGGAACCGAAATTCATATGCATTTTTAAATGGCGCAGCTGCTGTGGAAAATAATTTGTCAGTTCCTCAAAAAGCTGGATGATATGATCTAGCAATTCCACTTCTAGGTATTTACCATCCCTCTCCCCCAAACTGCAAGTAATGACTCAGACAGATACTTGTACACCAACATTCACAGCAGTATTATTATTCACAGTAGCCAAAAGGTGAAAACAACACAAACGTCCATCAACAGAGGAGTGGATAAAAATTTATGGTATATACATACAGTGGAATATTATTTAGCCTTAAAAAAGAATAAAATCTTGACACATGCTCTGTATGTGAACCTCAAAAATATTACACTAAGTGTAATGAGACAAACACAAAAGAACAAATATTATATGAATCTACTTATGTGATGTACCAAGAATAATTAAGCGCATAGAGACAAAAAGTAGGAAAAAGGTTACCTGGGGCTGAGGAAAGGGGGAAATAGTGAGTTACTGCTTAATGAGTATAGAGTGTCTTGAATGATGAGAAAGTTCTGGAAATGGGTCGTGATGATGAACATTGTAAAAGTTAATGCTTCTAAATTATACAATTAAAAATGGTTAAAAGCGTGCCTGGGTGGCTCAGTTAAGTGTCCGACTCTTGAGCTCAGTTCAGGTCTTGATCTCAGGGCTGTGAGTTCAAGTCCTGTGTTGGGCTCTCTGCTGGGTGTGGAGTCTACTTAAAAAAAAAAAAAGGTTAAAATGGTAGCTGTTATGGTAAATGGTAAAATGGTATATGTTATGTATATTTGGCCATAAAAAATACATGATTTAGAAATAATATATAGGATTTATATCTCTAATAAGGTCAAGTGAAATTAATATCTATTATTTTATTTAACTGAATGATTAGTCTTTCACAATAGACCAAATGATGCTGGTGTTTGTAATATTTCTTGAAATTAGCATTCTTATTTTGTAATTACTAAGGCTGTAAGAATTTTTTTTCTCGAAATGAATCCAGGAATATTTTTTTCTCTTATTAAACCAAATGATAATCATTTTTTGTAAGTTTGAAATGTCTATCATGAAAACATAATAATAATTACATCTAAAACTTTTATCCATTTCTTAGTAAATATTATGATTGAAGTAATCAACAAAACCCCAAACTGATAGTTATAAGTAAAAATATTTTCGAAGAAACATATAGCTTGGAAATACTGAAAACAGCAATAATAAAATACCAAAAAATACACTCAGTAGAAAGAATCGCACAAAAATATTGATAGCAGGTAAAACTTCACATGGTAAGATGTTTTATTTGGTACAATATGGACAGATAAAAATATTTTTGACAAAGTTGAAATGTTTAAGATCTTGAATAATTGCATGTAGTTAACAATGGTGTGCAAAGCAAAATAACAATCACATAAAATAGACTTAGTTAGACTTAGTAAATAGAGTTTTTTTCTGAAGTATTAATTAAGGAATTGGAACCACTGAAAATACATTTAGTGAAAAAAACTTTAGAAATTGGAGAGACTTTATCTATAGTATCAAGGAAGACAGTATTAAGTAGGTGAATATTTTAATGAGACTCAATTTTGAGATAATTTTGATTAAAGTTTTGTAGTCTTGTCATAAATATGGAAGCGGCAAGGTCAACACATGAATTGCATCAAAATGGCAGTTACAAAACTGTAGAGTCAAGACATCTTGTAACATCAGGTTTTCTGGTCCCTTGCCTTAAATTTTGGAAGGCTTTCATGCTCTCTGAGAAGCAAAGAGACAGACAACACATTTGCTTTTTTTTTTTCCCCCCAAATACTTTTATTTTATTTTTTCAGTGTTCCAAGATTCATTGTTTATGTACCACACCCAGTGCTCCATGCAATACGTGCCCTCCTCAATACCCACCACCAGGCTCGCCCATTCCCCCACCCCCTCCCCTCCAAAACCCTCAGTCTGTTGCTCAGAGTTCACAGCCTCTTTTGAACCCTATGCCTAGCACTTAGGACTAGAAAAGCATTTTGTTTCAGAAAAAAAAAATACAGTTTACAAATTTTCTTTCCCTTAACGATCTTTTCGATTCTCAAAAGATCTGTATTATCATCTGTCCTCAATAAATTACTGTGGCATGATCTCAACTAAATTTCTGTGTATTTCTCTAAGTTTGAATAACTCTAGGAGAATAATTTGGTATTATAGAAATGACATGATCAGCTGTATCTTAAAATGTAATTCTATATCTCACAAATTATATGATCTCAATAAATTATTACAACTTCTCGATTCTCTAGTTCTCCATCTCTTTTACAGACTGAGCAATGCTTACTTCATACATTTAATGTGAAGGTTAAATAGAACACAATTTGTAAGTTGCTTGGCATATCAAATATTACTTCATAAATTACCATTTCTCTTCCTTCCAATAAGAAGAATTGTGGACCAAAGCCAGTTTATCAGTTCTTTATCTAGATAAACCTCTATTCAGTTTTGCATTCAAATATCTTTATATTCATATTCCAAATTCAATATTTAACTGATAGATCTCATTGTTAAGTTACATCGTATCTTACATGCCTAACTGTAATTCAGGTGGGCTGTTTGAACTGCAAGAGGTCAAGTCAGATTGCTAGTTCAGGGGGCATTTGTTGTTGGGACCCATGTGTCAAGGAGGGAGGCAAGGCTCATGCCCCCAGAATGGGTTGTCCTGTCGGCAGGGAGGATCTTTGTTAAATTAGGGAAGTGTGGGGATCCAAAACAACTTGAAGGGCTTGGGTATCTTACTGTCTCCTTTGATCGCCACATAGTCATGTAACAAACTATTAGCAGGATTGTCCAATCCAAGGTTACCAGCGTATATAACATATGCTAGACAGTGTGATAGGCTAATGCAGTTTTATCTCAGAGGGCTTTTTCTATATATATGTGGGGTTTTGTTTTGTTTTATTTATTTATTTGTTTATTTATTTATTTCCTGTATTTTCTAAATTCCTAAGCATAAGATAGAATACATAAAAGAATATGGGTGGGAAATAAAATCATCACACCTCTTAGGAAAAGAGTTTTCTGAAAGGAATTGTGTGGATTTGTGGCTATTTTTCTTGAGTAGCAAGACGCTGGATGTTGTCTAAGAGTAGCTTCAACAACATCAGGTATCAACAAAAATGTGACACTAATGAGAGAACCAACACGATAAATAATTCCTTTTTCATGGCTCCAAAAAGTTTCCAACAGCAGCACACTCCAAAGGAAGGTACTATTACAACACATTATAGGTTGGAAATGACAAGTTATGGTGATAAAATTCAGGGGGAAGAACAAGGAAAATTAAGTCTGTAGACTGGAGTTTGGTTTTTAGTTGTATCATCTACACTGGCTGATTTTCTTCATTTGACTAAGAAGGGAATTAGAGCAGATTCAGTTTGCAAACTCAAATAATTTTAAGTTTCAGGCAGATTAAAATAAATAATTGTTAGTTCTTTGACAGCCAAGATACATTTTCACAATGGTAGAAAAAGCCAATTTCCACACCTACGTCAGGACTTGGAAGTGTTTGGCTGGGTCTTGCCTGGTGCTTGCACAGACAAAATGAATTCAGAAGTGTGTGTGCAAGTGTGTGTGCACGTGCGCGTGCACACGTGTGGAGCTAATTAAAATATCTTCAAGGACATGGCATTTTATGATGGAATATTCTTTAGGGTGAATCCAAGGTTTAAAATTCCATGATCTTGTAACTTTTCTTTAACTAAAACGTCTTGACATCCTTAAGCTGACTCCTCCTGTTTCTGGTTTCACAACTCTTACAGTTTTACCTCTAAAATGAAAAAGATAATGCACAGAAATTAGAGAAGTTTTGAAATAGCTGTACCCCTCCCATCCCCCCTAAAATCAGGATCAATGTGAATATTATTGCACCTGATTTTATTTCATTCTCTAAGAATTATTTTTTTAATCAATTTTGTGGGGATATAATTCACATATCATAAAATTCTCCCCCGTAAAGTGCACATTTAATTTTTTTAGTGGATTAACAGAGTCGTGCATAGTTTCTAACAGTTATATGATTTTGGAGTATTTTCCTCACACCAAAAAGAAGTTCCATATAAATGAGCAGCCATTCCCTATCTCCCAGCGCTAGCACTACCCAGCCTCTGGCAAACACTAATCCTTTCTGTTTCCATAGATTTGCCTATTCTGGAAATTTCATATGAATGGAATCCTGCAAGATGTAGTGTTTTTGTTTCTGGTTTGGTTGTGGTCTGGCATCTTTCGTTGAGTGTCCTGTTTTAGGTTCATCCATATTGTGCCATGTGTCACTACTTCGTTCCTTTTTATTGTTGAATAATATTCCTCTGTATTGGTATACCATGTTGTATTCATTCAATATTCATCAGTTTACAGGCATCTGGGACATTTCCACTTTTTAGCCATGTGGATAATGCTGCTTTGAGTTTGGAGAGATCATTGTACGGAGATTTCTTGAGTTTCTACTATGTATTAAGCACGACAAGCTACACATAAAAAATCATAAACATTTTTAATGGCTGTAATGGTTATATATGTCCTCATGTGTCTATAAACTAGTGTCTAACAGCTAACAAGTAAGTGACAAAGGAATATACACACACATAAACAAAAAATTGTGACTCAGAGTGCTTCAAAAGAAAAAAACCAGATTTGAAAGACAATAATTGAAGGATCCCACTTTAATGAGATCCAAGAGGGAGACAAGTCATGCAAAGGCTGAGAGAAGAACATTGTGGGTGGCGTGCATGAATGGTAATTGAAAGACGTATCATTGGGAAGAGCCTGATTTCTCTGCAAAATTGAAAAATGGCGTCCATGACAACAGCTGAGTGGAAGAAGATGAATAGCGCAGGTAAATGGAAACAATCCTGTAGAGATGTTTAACCCAAAGAAGTCATCTGTATCACATTCTCAATTAAATGATAAATCTTTGAGGGGTTCTCGGCAGAGAATGAAACCACCTTGTTTACATTTTAAACAATCTATCTGTTGTCCTTGGAAACCCTATTAGGGGGATATGAAAGAAAAACTAGACAGACAAGTTAGTAGGCGTCTATTATAATTTCCAAGTGAGAGACGAGAGTGATTTGGATTCCGGATGGGCCAGTGGGTATGGGAAGGGCAGCTGGATTTGGGATTTGCTTTGGATTTGGGGAAAGAGTGTCACAGCAGTGGCCTCCAGTGGCCTCTCATCTATCCACACTCTTCCGTGGCCCCTCTCTGACTCTGGACCTGGCCAGCTGGCATGTTATGAACAAAAAGACATTATCAAATGGGACGCAGACAAGGACTTGAAATGTGCCTTCACTGTGGTGTTTGCCCTTTCTTGCTGCCCTTAGAGCGTCATGCGAAGAAGCCAAAGCTGGCTTCCCAGACGATTAGACCACATGTAGCAGATCCAAGGCTGTCATGGCTTAGGCACCACCAGGCACTAGCTGACCCACCAGCTAATGCTGCCACGGAAGTGCATTCCATAAGACCAAGGGAAGAGCCATGCAGGTGTATCTAGCCCAAACTGCCGACCTACGGAACTGTGAGCTAGCAAAGGGTTTGTTTTTTTAAGCTACTAAGTTTTGGGGTCGTTTTTTACACAGCTAGGTAACCGATAGTGAGACAGAATTAGCTGATTGTAGAGATACATCTGGGAAAATAATGAGCCAAATATGTTACGGAAGTTTCTACTTGAGTGGCTGGGTTGATGGCTTAACATCTGGAAGTGGGAGTGGGAACAGGACTAGGGGGATCAAAGGTGTGGATTTAGATGTGTTAATTCTTACATAGTTACAACCTACAGATATAAATTAGGGAAGTCGCAAGATAAAGTTGGCAGGATAAAGTCTGCAAAATAAGCTTATTTTGCATACTTTATGTTTTTGTAAGCCAATATATTTAAAAATGCATTTTAGAAGAAAAATTTCATTGCTCTTTTTTTTTTTTTTTATGGGCTACCTATTAGTTTCTTGTGAATAGCAGTGTTTGATTTGAAAAATGCCAAACAGTCCAATCCCTTGACTTTACCGAGGATTACCAACACTGGAGAGGTGGAGTAACTCGTCTGAGGTCACAGAGCTCATTACTGAAGTTCCTGACCCACAAGCCTGAGTCTCTTGACTTAATCATTGTCCATGGCCCCTTCTTCATGCCACACGCTCCCTTTTAAGATAGCCTCCGCATCAGACACTCATATTACTCCCAGAGGAAGACAGTAACATCAGTAAGAAAACGTGGATGGTATATATAACAAACCCAAGATGCCCAGCGTCTGCGTTGGGTACACGATGAGAGTGACCATAGTGATGTGGCCTGATGGAGAGTCTCCTACCTCATCCTGCACAGGCAGCTGCTCCCACTTCTAACCAGCTGCTGCCAAGTTTAGTAGATCTTAATTTTTTAAAATAAGAAGCTGATAATCTACATTTCTAAATTCCTATTAGTTAACATACAGTGTGATATTAGTTTCAAGTGCACAATTTAGTGACTCAACACTTCCACACATCACCCAGTGCCCATCACAACAGGTGCACTCCTTAATCCCCATCACCTGTTTCCCCCATCCCTCCACCCACGTCCTCTCTGGTGTTGGGAAAACTGGATAGCAATGTGCAAAAGGATGAAACTGGACCACTTTCTTACACCATACACAAAAACAAATTCAGAATGGATGAAAGACCTAAATGTGAGACCTGAAACTATAAAAATCCTAGAAGAGAACACAGGAGGTAACCTCTTTGATATTGGTTGTAGCAACTGCTTTCTAGGTGTGTCTCCTGAGGGAAGGGAAACAAAAGCAAAAATAAACCACTGGGACTTCACCAAAATGAAAAGCTTCTGTACGGTGAAAGAAACAACCAACAAACTAAAAGGCAACCTATGGAACGGGAGAAGATATTTGCAAATGACATACCTCGTAAAGATTTAGTGTCCGAAATATATAAAGAACTTATAAAACTCAGTACCCAAAAAAGTGAATAATCCAATTAGAAATAGGCAGAAGACATGAATAGACATTCTTCCAAAGAACACATACAAATGGCCAACAGACACATGAAAGATGCCCAAATCCCTCCCCATCAGGGAAATGCAAATCAAAACCACAATGAGATATCACCTCACACCTGTCAGAATGGCTAAAATTAACACAAGAAACAACAGGTGTTGGTGAATGTAGAGAAAGAGGAACCTTCTTGCACTGTTGGTGGGAAGGCAAACTGGTGCAGCCATTCTGAAGAACAGTATGGGGGCTCCTCAAAAGTTAGAAAGAGAACTACCCCACAATCCAACAATTGCACTACTAGGTATTTACCCAAAGAAGACAAAAATACTAATTCAAAGAAATACATGCACCCTGATGTTTATAGCAGCATTATCCACAGTAGCCAGATTATGGAAACTGGTAATTTATATTTTTATTAAAAATTTCATTTTTAAATGCAGATAGCAGATTCATTGTAAAGAACAAGAACAAAACAAAACATGGAATGGAGTGAGTCTCTAGGATGCCAAATGTCAAGCTCAGGAGTGACACAGGCCTAAGAGCATCTTGTTCCAGTAGAGAAAGGAAAGTACTGGGCCATGGTGCATAGGGGTCTGTCCATGGGAGGACCGCCCTAGAGGCCCATGTCAGTCCCTGCAGGTGACTCTGGAGGACCTGAGCTACTTCTGTGTCCTGGAGATAGTCCACTTTCTAAAACCCAGGGGTCCTGATAATCACCCATTGCATTTAGGAGTCTGTATTCTTAGAATCCCTCAATTGGAGACTTGAAGTTCTCAGACATTAATGATTCATCAAGAAGTAAATACCTTTCTTTCCCCCCAAACAAGCATGTTATCTAATTAAAGTGTGCGAATTAAGCGTCCTCTAAGGTTCAAAACAAATCTACATTGGCTCCAGATTTCTGAAGTCTAATTACCATATGTTCTTTTGTGCTGTCAAGTCAACAAGAAAAGATGTTGATATTTTGAGTTCACTAGAGCTTTATTGAGCACTTTATAATGCCTCGTGGATAAAGGTGTCCCAATAGCGGCATCTGAGGCTGTGCTGTAGGGTCCTGTGCTATAGGGTCCTGTGTATGGAGGGTCCTGTGTATGGAGGGTCCTGTGTATGGAGGGTACTGTGTATGGAGGGTACTGAGCTGTAGGGTACTGTGTATGGAGGGTACTGTGTATGGAGGGTCCTGTGTATGGAGGGTACTGTGTATGGAGGGTACTGTGCTGTAGGGTCCTGTGTATGGAGGGTCCTGTGTATGGAGGGTACTGAGCTATAGGGTACTGTGTATGAAGGGTCCTGTGTGTGGAGGGTACTGTATATGGAGGGTACTGTGTATGTAGGGTACTGTGCTGTAGGGTCCTGTGTATGGAGGGTCCTGTGCATGGAGGGTCCTGTGTATGGAGGGTCCTGTGTATGGAGGGTACTGAGCTGTAGGGTACTGTGTATGAAGGGTACTGTGTGTGGAGGGTACTGTATATGGAGGGTACTGTGTATGTAAGGTACTGTGCTGTAGGGTCCTGTGTATGGAGGGTACTGTGTATGGAGGGTACTGAGCTATAGGGTACTTTGTATGAAGGGTACTGTGTGTGGAGGGTAATGTATATGGAGGGTACTGTGTATGTAGGGTACTGTGCTGTAGGGTACTGTGTATGGAGGGTCCTGTGCATGGAGGGTACTGTGCATGTTAACCAGGTCAGGTGGACACTGATGGTTTCCGTCGCGAGACGTTGAGCACATTGTCAGAGCAGCTCCCTTCCACTTGTGAAATCCCATGGAATAGAGACCCATGAGTAGATCGTTTGCACTCTACTCTATGACTAGCTCAGCTAAAAGTATGTCTTCCTCATACTGAAAAGTTCTCCACTATCTTCGTGCAGTGTCCTCAGTGACGGCAAAGAGTTGAAGCATCCACTATGAGAAAACTGGAAATGTACGACGATCCGTGAATGCCCTGTAACATCGTAAAGGGTTAGAAGAGCTGCAGGAACGGAAATAAGTTTGAAAACCATCACGTTAATGAAAAAGTATGAAACAGAATAAAATTCCTAGCATAACGCAATACTGTTTTGAACGCTAAAGCACCCACACAGCCGTAGGTGTGATGTCGGGAAGTGTGTCAGTGTATGCCAGGAGCGCTGGGAGTGTCTCCACTTTACAGGTAGTTAGCCCTGAAGCGACCACAGTGGGAGTGGGGGTGTTAAGGGAAAATAACAAGTGAAACAAAGGAGGCTCCTGCACAGGCCGTCGGGGTTCCTCATGCCATGAAGTGGGGGTGTGTCTGTCTCCCCGCTGGCACCCTCACGACTAACCCTCTGTGGTTCCACATTGTGGAGATAGTCAGATCCTGCTGGATCCTCGTATAGTTCCCTCCCTCTCCACCGACTCCCCTGAAAGCCCTTGGTCTCAGAGCTTCCCATCGCCTACGTCTGCAAGCTGGGGAACCCGGTCTCCGGGCTTTGCTTCCTGGCCTCCGCTCAGAACCTCCTCGCTGACCTCGGGCTTGCTCGCCAAATCTAAGAAGGAAAGTACTTGATGAGGGATGAGGCTTAACATCATATAAGGCATTGCATCGTCTGGGCAGTGAGCTGTGTTACTGAGACCCTTGTGTCGTGTCAGGCTCACAGCACAAGAGAGCAGACAGGGGTGTGTCCTAATGTGTCAGCGGCAGCTCTGCTGAGAAATGGAGCCAGGGCTAGCCTGCTGCCCAGTGGGACAGACCTGTCGAATATGTCCATGGCCAAAGTGGATTGGGCCTAGGAGCTCTGGGAGACCTGAGGGAGCCTCAACAAAAGTCTCGGCCACAGGAATCTTAGAGAGAGAGGAAAAAGCACCATGTAGAAGATGGTCAGGTTCTGGGATGCCCTCAGAACCCAGGGAAATGGACAAGAGGCCAGGTCTGAATGGGTAAACTGAAGTCTGGAATGAACAGTCCTACACAACAAAAGACCTGATAAAGTAGGCAGCCAGCCTTGCAGACTCAGAAGAAGAGCAGAAGGTCATGGTGGTCCACACAGGAAGTGAGGGTTGGTATCTAGAAGATGAAGCTACAAGGATCGAGCACCTGGGTGGAACATAGGAAGCTGAAGGTCAGGGTCAGAATCAGGGACAGACCCGGCACGATGGCTAAGAGGGCAGGCAGGGCGCAGGGAGTCTCCTCCAGCCTGGGGCTATGGAGCACGTTGATTGGCTGGTTAGGCGCCCGGAGGGAAGAGGACCTGGTGCTCCGAGGGATAGACCGAAGGGCACGGTCACCCTTAGATTACCGAATCACGGGCATAGCCGTAGCTACAAAGACATAACCAGGCGCCGAGTCTAATTCTTTTAACCAGGAACTGGACTTGGGTTTGGGGAAAATCAGAGAAAATCCCTCTTCTCCCGGAAGAGCCATATCTAGTTGATTGACAAGCTCTAAGGCTATTAACCCCCATTGCCCTCCAGACCACATCCCTACTTCCAGCCCACAACATCCCTCTTCTGTGGATTATTTTCCTTGAACATTCATCACTTCTACAATTTTTTTTTTAAGAATTACTAAATCCACAGTTTAAAAATAACACCAGCGTCTTATTTGCTCCAAGGGGGAAAAAAGGTACTGTAAATGTCTCACATTTTTCTGTCACATCTGTTCAGAGTCCTATTGGATAAAAAAGAGCCTTTGGAAGCCATAAAACTTAGAGCAATTGCACTTTTCATTTACTTGTTTCTAAAGGTTGCTCACTGAGCTGAGTGTGCCAGTGACATTTCAGTTCATCGGCCATCGACACGTGTATTTTAGGATGTGCTCTTTCTCAGAACTTGAGAAGCTTAAAGCGAAAGCATGCCATCAATCTGTTATGTGTCTGCCAGAAAGCCAAGTGCCGTGGAAGTTCATGCAACCAAAGAAAAACAGCAAGTGAGAACTCGGGGACTCCAGGCACTTAAACGTTGAATGAGAGTTTTTCAAACGGAAAAAAAAACACAAAAAAACAAAAACGGTGTGCAGTTTTTCAAGTCTTATCATGTTACGATAAAAAACCCCAGGATTTTATGTATGAATGGGATTTTTTTGACTCAACATCACAGGTAAATATATTTTAAATTACTTTTTTTGCAGGGGGTGGAGTCTTGATTTGTCTCTCGGTGATTCTTTCAGAACTAATTCTAAGAACTTAATACATGCTTCCTCGTATCACTGGGTCTTTGCATGTGCTGTTCCCTCTCCCTGAAATGCCCTTGCCTCCAGGTCTGAAGCTGCTCTCATCCCCTAGCCCTGGCAAGTCCCTCTGTTGGGCATTGTCTGAGTGCTAGGCCTTCATTTCAATG
This sequence comes from Potos flavus, assembly GCA_028534135.1. Taxonomy (NCBI): domain Eukaryota; kingdom Metazoa; phylum Chordata; class Mammalia; order Carnivora; family Procyonidae; genus Potos; species Potos flavus. Next base: position 80,312,898 of record CM052892.1, on the reverse strand, counting down.
GTCACAGAGTATAAAGGGAGATTTTAGTTTGCAGCGATTTGTCGTCTCCCTCACTTGGCCACAAGCTCCATTAGGACGATGACCATATTTTACTCATTATTGTATTCTTCACATCAGGTTCAGCAACTTTTTGCTGAATGAATGAATGTGTGCAATGCGCATGCCTGTGTGCGTGTGTGTACGTGTGTGCTGTGCGTGTCTACACATGTGGATACTTACGTGTAATGTGCATATGGGTGTGTGTTCTGTACACGCCTGTGTGTGTGCATGCATGAGCAGTATGCGTGTGTGTGTGTGCGCGCGCACGCACAGGTGTCCTTCACAGAGGGATCCACAGGAAACTAGGACATTGCAGGAGGAATGGAGGGGCACGTCCTCTGTAAGAAAGACCTCAAAGGGACCAAAGACAGTCGCCAGAGGCCTCCTAGAACTTACCTCCTAGACCTGGGCAGTCCAGCCCTGGGTGGCCCCGCAAGGGCACAGCTCTGGGACAGTTTTTGAGTGAAGAGCTCAGGCTGCAGGAAGGCATTGGTTGGAGGACTGATGTGTTAAGTGGACCAAGATGTATATTCTAGGCTCAGAGCAATGCCTGTAGAGAGGTTTGGTTTTTCCTAAAGATGAGTGAAGAGATGAGCTTCTGAGTCTGACTCTCAGGATCAGGAGATCAGTGAATATCCCGGAAGAAGAGCCAGGCTGGCAGTGGGAGCACCGCGGGAAGGTCCTGATCATGTTTCCTTACAGGAAATCTTGAGACGGCCATGTTCATATCCAGTTCCGACTTTGTTCAGCCCACCACAAGTCCCCTTAGATAGCCATCCCCACACCGACCATGACGCACGTTACAGTCACTCATCCTTAGGTCTGTGGTGCTTTGAGACATTATGGGGGGGGCCTCTAAAGGGCTGCAGAAGCACAGGTCTGAGGAAGCGAGGTCCTGGATTTCCTGGTTGCAAAATAAAGCAAAAACACACCAAAGGGTGAGCTGAGAGTGAGGAAGAATGACATCTATGAAGCAGGTGAAGAGAGAAGCTGACGGGAAAGAAACCTCAATTTTCCCAAGACCAGGAGGACTTTGCTCTTAGAAGAGTAAGGGTGGAAGGTGGACCTCGGTAAGGGATGGAGTATTGGGGCTCAGAGGGAAGGGGAAGATGATGCAGGGATTTGTGGCAAGACCCAGGACCTCATTGCTAAGTATGCCTGGCCTTGGTGGGAAGGAGGATGCCCTGGAGAGTCTGCGGAGTTTCCGAGCTCAGCGTGATCAGATCCGTGGTTCGCAATGACAACTGAGCTGTCTGTGTGGACTATGAAGGCGAGCAGAAAATTATATGAGTATGAGACCCGCTGGAAAGATCAGAACATCAGCCTATTAAAAGAAAAAAAAAATCTAGTTTTCTATAACCCACTAAAAGTTCGCTGTGTATCTTATTGAAAAAAGGAAGTTCACCTTAGTAGATATGCCAGGAGGGGAAGAGGTGACTCCCACACATGGAGAATTACCGGAGGTCACTAACGACGTCAGTTCACACGCGTGGGAAGACGGCACCGGGAGACCCCACCCGCCACTGCATCACATAGGACAGGGTCAGTCAGGAAACGTGGAAACGATGTTTGTAGTGTGTTCAGCGAATGTGTCTTTAAACTATCAGAGGAGGAACAAATAAATTAAGGAAAATATAAATGCATCGACTGTAATCTATTTTCTCTACCAGATGCATCCTCGTACTTGGCAGGTACGGAATCTGTAAAGTGTAAAACCAATTTTATGATTTGAGAGATCTTCCTGGTAATAGCTCAGCCAGAATTAAATGCTAGATCAGCAACCTTCTAGGGCACTTATTGGCGTTTGGTCATATGACAGATTATATGTAATTTGCATTGCATAAGATCCATAAATTTAGGAAATAGGTTAATTTTGTCCTGAAAGTGGATTAATTGCTTTAATATTTCCCAACTTTACTACAATCTTTAGTACAGAACATAATTGATTTCATCTCATCTTTCCACTTGGTTGAAATATAAAGAAAACTGAGTAACCATGAAATGCCAAATCTTCTGATAGATTTTTAGATATACGGTGATAGAACTCCTGATACTTAGAGATTTTTAATTATTTTTATTTGGCCTTTGTTTTTAGACTTTCTTTTTCTGACAGATGTGACCTCTAATAGGTAGAGTTGAGAAAAGACTTTGCCATGTTGCTCTTAAGCCCCAAAACCTTTGTCTAGAGAAAATACAGAAAATCAATACGAAGTGGGTCAAGGGGACTTTGTAAGGTAGGGCCTGCGACTCTGCTCCTTATGAGGGTTAGATGCATGTAACATCCTCAAATGACCCAGCTAGAAATTGGCACAGCCAGACCTGAATTGAGGTCCATCTGACCTTAAAACCCACAGCCTGTCTACAAAAATAGAGCAATGCAGTATTTAGGCACCTTATCTTTCATTTATTCAGAAGGTATTTATTTAGCATCTACAGTATGAACTGTGTTGAATACCAGAAATGCAAAGATGAAAAAAGTGGGAGTGTTTGTTGTAATGGATTTGATGTCTCTATAGTATGACATTAAAGGGAAGATTACACTATATGTAAATATTTCTTTAGGGTGTCTTTTTTTCAGCATTTACTCGACAGCCAATGTTATGAGTGCAAAAGGCATAGAGAGCTGTTAAATAAGGTTTGTTTTTTTTTTAAAGGGAAGTCAGATTCAGACTGGAGAATATTAGAAAGCAGTTACTTCTTTACACACATTACTTACTATTTCCAAGTCTGCATAAAAAGCTTAGAAAAGCTAGGTACTCAAAAATTTTAAGTGAACAGCTCTAAATGAACAATCCATCTGTCCAAATAGGGGCGATATTCTAGAGGTGCCTGCCTGGCTTGGTGGGAAGAACAGGTGACTCTTGATCTTGGGGTTGTGAGTTCAAGCCCCACGTTGGGTGTAGATGTGATTTAAATAAAACTTTTTCAAAAAGTTACTTCATTATTAAAAAAAACCCACAATATTCTAAACGTGGGTTGATATTTCGATTCAGCCATCAAATTCATAATGTGCAAAAATGGCTAAAACATGAAGAGAACTTATAAAGTTGTGCAAGCCTGCCGTTGTGGACTTTGCCAATTTTCGAGGCTGAGCAGGCTCCAGCTCTGTCCCTCGGAACTTCCCCTGCTTGTTCTGACATCGTCCTTGTGGTCCCTTGTGGTCCCTCGTGGTCCCTCGTGGTCCCTCGTGGTCCCTTGTGGTAGAGATGGGCAGAGCAGCCCCAAGCCCACAGCCACACGCTAGACCAGACACGGAGAAAAAGAGCATTGTTTCACTCACCCATTAAACAAACTGCCGGGGTTACTCCGACTGGACCCCTAAGTTGCACCTGTTCATGGTTAATTCACTAGGACAATGGCCATGACAACCAGTCGAGCCTATCTGAAATGAACCCTGAAGCTACAAATGGGGTCAATTCTACAAAATCCTCATAGGTGTTGGGACACAGGAGCAATGCCTACCACAATAAGCTGAGACAAATAATACAAAATACAGTTACAACTTCAGAGAACTTCAAAACAACACCCAATAAGTATTGATTGATTTTGCATAGTTTCTCCTCTTGAATTCAGTGCTATTGATTTGGAAGACTTTGAGTATAATTTAAATGACCCTAAATGCTTGCAATGAAATTACATCTACTTATTAAACAATTTTCAAACGTTTAGTTATTATAAAGTACTTATGTATTCTACTATTGAATCCTCTGAAGTTCTCTCTTTGAAAGACTCTTCCATTTTATGAAGTAAAACAAAGATAATTTGTGATATACTTCAATTCAACTTGGTTTTTTGGATGGAAAGGATTCTTAAGATTAAAAAAAGTGTGATTACCATAGACTGAAGGTTGTATATCTTCTTAGTTGATTATTTTCTGGGGAGCTGATAGTGGCTCTTACTCGTTTTGTGAATTCAAGCATGGCTCTACATATCCTTTCTTGGGAGAGGTGCAAAGGCTTCACAACCAAATGCACAATAAAGAATAAAGCAAAGGGGGAGGGGGCACCTGGGTGCTGCAGTCGGTTAAGCGTCCAACTCTTTGTTCCCGCTCAAGTCATGATCTCAGGTTCATGAGTTCGAGGCCCACATCAGGCTCCGTGTTCAGCAGGAAGTCTGCTTAAGACTCTCTCTCCCTCTCTCTAAAATAAATAAATAAATCTGTAAAAAATAAGAAGAAAGCAGGGGGGCCCAGTCTTTCCACCGGGAAGTTCACTGATTTCCTATTGCACACGAACAACAATGGAAGAGCAGATAACCAACTTATTGAGTTATTTTATCAATAATCCTTTTAGAATATGAAATGTTAGATGAGTATTGCTAAATTTATTATTGGAGACTGAGGTTTTCAAAAGACAACTTAAAAGTTGGAATCGGCCCTTTACCTCGTTTACAAAATAGTATCACAAACAAAGATCTTTCCTGAAAGGCTGACATTTTAACAAAACAGATTTAGTGGAGGTTTAGAAATATTGAACTGAAGCCATTCCACACTTCTATATAACACATTCGAGTGTTTGAAATTGTGTTTTTTGGTAAACGGTATTTGTTAGATTGAGTTTAATCATAGGTTGACTAACAAATCTAGCAATAGAACCAAGGACCGCTCCCTAAGAAACTTGCTGTCAGCTTTTCTTAAAACTTTTACCAATTGATATGCTTTAGTAGATCTCTGATGATAAAGAAAGACCCATGTCCAAGAATTTGAAAGATTCAGTGAAGATTAGGAGAGTTTTGCTGAACAAAGTAAGGCAGTGATTCGGTGATGCATCAGCTTTATAGAATAGGGATAGAGTTTAGAGATGGCAAAACTGTGCATCTTCTGAGCGAGGCCCAGCAGAATAGAGAGACTCACTGACTTGGCCAAGGTCACACAGGCTGAGATGGTCCTCAATCCTACTTTTCTGCCATGACATCCAATGATGGCTGAATTTCAAGCCCCCATCCATGTCTTCTCTCTTCCCAGAGTCCCTTCTGAAAAAATACTGTAAGCATTTTATTTACATTCTGATCTCTGGTGCGTGCATTAAATACAAAGCATCTCTCGTGGGACGTCCTTGATGTCACAGGCTGGATGCAGGACTCACTCCTTCAAAATAGGTACTCCATAACTGCTTACTAGTTTTGATAGGTTTCAACACATTTTAAAATACTTAAGGATGTATTCTAAAATTATATAATTGGAGCCATCCCAGTCATATATTTTCCAAGCACAGAATATGTCTGCAAGAGAAAAATGCTGAAGTCAGAAAATGTTGCTGTCTTCCAGTTTGACAGATTTAGTGAGCCACGTTACTCTAAGAAATATTTTTATGGAGAGATGAGAGTGTTCTCTCTTTCTCTTTTTATTACTTTCATATTGTTGAATATATGGCACCAGAAATATGCATAATTATATTTAGAGAAGTTCACTTTAGGAATGCTATCTCCAGTCACATTCTAAATCTTGGAGTCCTAACAACGTCTCTTGCCATGCGGCATATGTATTTGGTAAATGGGAAGATTTCTCAACTCGGTGTATTTGAGAGGACACAGAGGACTCCATGGATTGTATTCGTGAAAGGTTCTTATTTAAAGGAAAAGCATAGAAGGCATCAAGAGAAAGACAGGATGGGAAAGCATTTGGGTATGAGCGCCCAAGCCCCCCAGGGTTCTTACTCACACACACAAACTTATTTCTGGATGAAACCACCACAACTGCACGATGAGTCTTGGCTTTCAGAGCTCGAAGCAAAAGTCCTCCATGGGCTGTTACGCCCCTTTGGTTGTGAAGTTAAGCTGGGCATCTACCTAGTTATGCCAGATGAAGACCATATTTATTTAGTACACTATAATTTAAAACACTTAGAAATATTGAAAATTAGGTCTTATTTCTTTGTAAAATACTTAGCAAGAGTCTTTTGAACTCCACCTGCCTTCTTCCCATCCCACGATTGGTGATGTGGGGTGACCATCTTTTCTAGGAATTATCATCCAACTTTGTTTGGATCAGCTGCCAACATTTTATCTTTGATCCTTTTCCATGTGCTGAAATATTTTTGAGAATTTCTTTAATGTGAGTTTGTTTCCTTACGCAGAGCAAAAGGCAAAGGGCTCGGACAGCAGGACTATTAGCAAATCCTGTGCAGGACCAAGGAGGCCCACCACTTCTGAGAGGGGGGACGCGAGCGTAGGATGTCTGGGACCTCGTCCCATATTAACCGCCTCACACAGTCAGGGAATGTCTGCGCTCTAGAATGTCCAGCAATTAATCTAAGTACTATCCCTTTACATTCAGCTCATGGTTGTATGCTTTTTTTCTGTAGTGATGAGAAGTTGTATGTTATGGATGGGAGGACTATTATTTTCTTAATCGTTTGTATGTACACGGTCTCACAGGTGTTTTTACTCTATTAACAAAGATCTTAACAATTTCTTCTTTTTGTTTCTATTTTCCTCCTTTTATTGTTTTTATAAAAATATGCTGCTGGCTGGTCCCCACTTAGGTCAAATAAATACCAGTGGCTGCAGATTGAGTTTAGAGAGAGAATGGAGGTCACAGCTGTGGCCACCCGGGGGGGTGGAGGTCACAGCTACGTCCTGTTGTTTAGTGACAGTGGGAGGAATTGGAAGCAATATTGGCAAGAAGGAAGCATCTGGGTATCTTCCTTTATTTAAAGGCCCACATGTATTTTAACCTATATTGAGTGGAGAGACCAAATCTACCAATTTACCTTGAAAATATTTTGCAAGGGACAGTGAGGTCCATATTGTGTTTTACGTGCATTGCACATGCATAATTGAGGGAGAAAAGCATTCTCTGAGTGGGAATAGGGTGTGGGTATCTAAAAAATCAATAAGTCATTACAATCTATTTTTATGTGGTTCAGTTACGTAGCCTCTGGCATGGCCCCTGCGTTTCTGTATATTCGTAAAATCTATTTATTTTTTTCACTTCCCGATTTAATCTGGAAATTCCAAGAGACACGGGACATGTAAATGTGTAGTAAAAGGACAAGCATGTTGAGGGACCCAGCAGTGCCCTGGCAGGAACTTGTGCCCGTGGAGCCCGCTGCTATTCGGCTGGTCAACTCTTCGGTATTACTCTGTTCCTGTAAATGACTTTATTTATTTATTTATTTATTTATTTATTTATTTATTTAGAGATTTTATTTATTTGACAGACAGGGAGAGGGCACAAGTAGGGTGAGTGGGAGAGGGAGAAGCAGGCTTCCCGCTTGATCTGGGGACTCTGGGATCACGACCCAAGCTGAAGGCAGAGCTTAACTGAGTCACCCAGCGGCCCCTCGTAAATGAATTTAGTATTTGTGTGTCTGGGTCTATCCACAATCCACGTTAATATTGAATTTTATTACAAGTCCACATCCCTTATCAGCAATTCTCAATTCCAAAACGTTCTGAAAGAAACCAGGACTGTAGTGTCAAATCCTGGCTGGACCTGAGCTCATGAACAGTAAAGCTTAACCTGGTGGAGGGCATTTGTGAAGCCTTTCTCTTGTTTAATTTAAATACCAGGTGTGTTTGGT
>CM052892.1:80278319-80304836 GCA_028534135.1 Potos flavus | reverse complement strand
AGGTGACACTGACGGAAAGCTGGAACCCCAGCTGGGACGCAGCGCCCAGAGCAGGCTCCTCCGCTGTCCCTGCTGACCTCTGTCGCAGGCTCTGCAAAGCCCCTCCGCCCTTCCCTCCTCCGGCACCTCCTCCTTCAGGCCCATCTTCAGGCGCCCGCACTTACCGCTTCCTGTGGGATGTTTCCCGAGGGCCATCTGGATGCGCACCCCCCCACCGCCGCCTCCAGGGAGCTCTCCCTGACTTCCAGCGAACGCACCTGCTGCGGTTCCCGCGGACCCGGGGCTCTGGGGCTCCGCAGCCGCGAGGGGCTGGTTCCCGGGCCGCAGCCACCGCCTCCAGGGAGCCCTCCCTGACTTCCAGCGAACGCACCTGCTGCGGTTCCCGCGGACCCGGGGCTCTGGGGCTCCGCAGCCGCGAGGGGCTGCCCGGGGAGCCTGGCTCCGGCCCTTGCGCTCCTCTCTGTGCCCGGTGCAAGCTAGTCTTCTGCGTCACTATCTACCGGATGAAGGCTTTTTAAAGAATAGAGCAGATCTATATCTATATCTATATAATAATAATTTACTATTATGTGTTCTTTAATTTTTTTCTATTTTCCCAGGAGTAATCGATTATATAAAAAGTGCGCCACCCTGTATAGAAATCAGTGTTTTCTCCCATAATTCTGTGCATCTGGGACTATAGAAATGTCGCTGTCCCTGCACCATATCTTCCAAATAATATTATCACGTTACAACTATAAATATATATATATATACATATACACCCACACATATATACTCGTATAGTGTGTATATACACACATATATTTTATATATTATAAATATATCTATTTCTTTTGCTTAATTGCATTGTTGTTCAAGGTCTTCATTTTATTACATTTTACACAATATAATTTTAGTGGCAATAAGCTGTAGCTGATGGAAACTAACACACCCGTGAACCAAATACCATGTTTGGTCTCATATAGGGGATACAATTAAAGATGAGCATTGAGAGAAATTGTGAGCCATCAGGAACAAATAACCAAGAAACGGATTCTCTGGTGACTTTCCACGATCCAGAGAAATCCAGAGAGAGATATTAGGGAAATATTGTGCTTTCCTAAACTCCTTACATTTGGCACAAAAAAGAAATCCATTGTCTGCCAATATCTCCTCATTCTCATTCGTGTTTTCCTTCCTCAGAGGGAGAGATACAAGCTTCCATTTTGATGGCGGCCAACATAATTTTGAAATACATCATCTTTTAGTTCACAGAAAGTTACAGGGAGAAAATGGTGTGTTCTCTTCTTGGTATTAGGGAATGGTGACAGCATTTCTGCGGGTGGCATTTCATGGAGGGTGTCCCTGGACATATGGGAGGTCAGTCCATAAAACACCTATCACCTTTCCCTTTCAGACTCCCAGGGACCTCTGTTAGAATGCGAAAAATAATAATGCAAGGTTTTTTCCTTCTTTTTCTTCTTTCTTTCTACCTTGGCTCATTCTGAATCGATTTGAGGAGGACATCATTTCTGGTCTTTGAGTGTGTTGTATTAACAAATACACCTATTTTCTTAGGTAAAAGACTCGGAGCAATCCTCACTATCTCTATTGTCAATGAGATAGAAGTTTAAAAAGATGAAGTGAATTCACTCTAGATTTGCAAGTGACAGGGCAGGAATTCTGATCTAGAAGTTTCAACTTAAAAACTATTAATGTTTTCCCCCCACAGAATCCAGTGCTGCTTCCTAAGCATATGAGGAAATCGAAATTGGGCAGAAGGGTCCTAAAAACTCACCATCTGAGAGTCCTCCTGGCCCAGCCATACTAGGCTTCACAGGAAGAGCCCAGGGCATTGCCGTGGAAGGAAGCACCAGGCAGTGAACTCTACAGGAGGTAAGAGTCTGAGCGTTCTGTTTGCCCTTGGCTTTGTCTGAGATTGTGCAGGGGTCCTGAGACTCGCTGGCGAGCAGATCCTTGGCTCCCAGGACTCCTGGAACGGGACCGACCCAGAAGCCAGGAATCACAGACGAAAGGCTCTCCAGTGGCCTGTAACTTTCCATGAGTGTCCAAGCAGGGCTTTGACTGATTGAAGATCAATTCAGGTTGTGAATAAGAAACATTTTCTTAAACATAATTAAGACTTCAGAGAAATTCAGAACTCAAAATTAGCAAGAGAAAAAGCTCTTTAGGTGGGAAGGGAACAATAGAGGAATTATCTTTCAATACTTCAGCTCTGCTTGGAGTATTTAATGTTGAAAAACAGCGAAAGCTATTTCAGTGTTTTCATTTAGAGTTACTGCTTACACAGCTGTACAATTTTTCAGAAAAATAGTCTTATGCAGAAACACCAAGAAGAGAGATTATACACCCCCTCGAATCAATCTGACGCCTAACAGGCTCAACACGAACAGTGTGAAATGGGTCAAACCTCAGGAGTGTAATTGTAGATCTTCTAGATCTATACAATGATAAGACCTTATAGATCAAAATGCCCTTCTCATCACACTGCTTGCTCAAGATTTGTCTCTGAAATGTACCGGAAGCCGACAGTTATACAATAAAATTGATAGAGAGAGCCATAACACTATCTTAGAAATGCTCACTCTATGAGCCATTTACTTTGGCACAGTCTTTACACATATTTTACGTTCTATAGGACCAATTTGAGACAAAAATAGTAAATTGGGCAAAATTAGTCTTTGCAATTTCTCTCTTCCTTTTTTCCTTTTTCCTCTTCTTTGTGTTTTTAAAAACCCAGTCCGTCCGTATGTGTTGTTCCCAATCAGGAGCCGATGAGGCTAAAATGTAGGCTCCCCAAGGACAGACGCCGTGTCTCAGCTTCATCACCTACTTTCCGGAGCTGAACGTAGTGCTTGAGAAGAATCGCCATGAAAAGGCATCTGCATTTTTCAGTAGGAAATTCTATGAGCCTGAAAAACATGTTTGAACGCCCAGATCCTAAGTCCTTAGATGTGGCACGTGGTCGCCCCCGGTGGGCAGGCTGGAGGTGACCGCGACCTCTTTCTTTCCTCTAAGAGGGGTCTGTGTGCCGTGATCCCCCCACCCCCTACACATCGCCCACCATTCCAGCCAGAGGTTTGTTTCACATGAGAAGAGGAACATATTTGAGAAATTAATTTGGAAAATATCAGTTACATTTACTAAGCCTTCATCATCAGTTACAATTTAGCACATCTTCATGTAATTAACGATTTCCTGCATGCCCCCCCCCCCCAGAGCGGCTGTTGTGCTAGGTCGGTATTCGGTGGATAGCATGCAAACGACGCTGGAGGGTGGGGGGGTCAGTAAACAGGAGGACAAACGCTCTGTGTGGTCCCGCGAGTCAGAGCCCAGCTGTGAGCAGTAACGGTGCGGCGTGACTGTGGGATGGGGACAGAGGGTTGGCTAAGGGATCCGGGAATCTGCCACACGGAGCAGGTGCCATTTGATAGAAACGGGAACAGTGAAAGGAGCCAGACAGAGGACATCTGGGGAGAGCTTTAAAAGCAAGAATGAAGGGTAGGTCTGAATGCCAAGAGACAGGAACAAGCACGGTGTCATTAAGGCAGAAGAAGAAAGGTCATCCCAGGCAGAGATAAGTGACCGAGAGAGAAGGTCACGGGAGTGACTGGACCAGGCTGAGTCTTGCAGGTCACGATGATGGGGGTGACGCCTGAGGACTGATGAGCAGGGCAGTTACAAGGACGCAGGTGAAGGAGCCCTGTAGGAGAATTGCCAAGAACCTGTAACTCTTCACGAGAGGCCGGCTTGCTGCTCGTGCCTCTCAGAAAACCAGAACATGCCCTCGTCATCAACCAGCTCGAGGCAGTGCCTCGGATCTTCACAGTCTATGCGTATGGAGAGTGCCCCAATTTTTTTTAAATCAGTGCTTTATCCTATATGGTGATTCCAAACGTAGTGGACCCCACGTTCTGAGGCTCACTGTGAGTTCACTGAGGGAAGAGTCTGGTATTGGTGGAAACTATACCCATTGCAAGTAAAATGTTCGGAAAAGAGTAGTAGATTTGGCATCCACTTGAGAACTTTGTAAGGTTTCTACTCAATTCACAGCTTAGAAGAAAGTGTGTTGAAACCAAAATAAGCCTCCAGAAAAGACAGGCTTGCAGTGAAAGTGAGGAGACACAAAATAAGAGAAACACCCTTGGGTTTCCAATATTTAGCAGGTGTCTGGTCAGTTGAAAACAGCTGATATTACCTTTAGATTTATAATAATTCAAATTTTATAAAATATATGACCTAATGGTTTCTTAATTATAGATGAAAGAGACATTCCTTTAAGATTGTATTCATTAAATCAAACTGGAAAACCTCAGTTGTGAAAAAAAAAATCAACAGTGCAACTGGGCTTTTTTCTTTTTTCTTTTAAGATTTTATTCATCCATTTGACAGAGAGAGAGATCACAAGTAGGCAGAGGGGCAGGCAGAGAGAGAGGAGGAAGCAGGCTCCCCGCTGAGCAGAGAGCCCGATGCGGGGCTCGATCCTAGGACCCTGAGATCACGACCCGAGCCGAAGGCAGAGGCTTATTAACCCACTGAGCCACCCAGGCGCCCCGGGGCTTTTTTCTTTCTTTTTTTTTTTCTAACTGGGAAAATTGATTCTTCTCTATCTCCAAATTTTGTCATTTGTAACTGTCTTTAGTCGCTCTACTATTACCCATTTTGGCTAAGGACAGGTCATAGGATCTAAATTGTCTGTGGCTAGGTTTTCCAAGTCACAAAATAGTGACAATACTTAAAGCTTCCTTTATAATCAACTGTATACATGTAAAAAATATAAAAATAAAAACAAAAAGAAAAAAATAGTTTTTACTCAGCAAAGCATCCAATACCATAGCCACTGGACCAAATTCAAAGTTCAGTGCACGCGGCACAGCTCAGGTGCCCCCGGCCACGCCCGGCTGGTGGCTGCCATGCTGGTCGTTGGGATGGGCCCCTCGCAGTCCACACGGGAAGTTCTGTGGGACAGCACTTTCCCGACGCTTCCCAGGCACGCATTTATTTAGGATCCTTTTTTTGGTCTCCTGTTGATTATTAGTAATTATGAACACATCACCTCCCAATAAATAATTGCAGAAGATTTAGTTCTTTGAGGAACTCATCCGGACGTAGACCAGAAAACTCTTCCCTAAACAAAACCTGTGTTTTCCCTTATTTAAGTCATTCGCAATGATGCCTTATATCGTTTAGTGCTTACATCTCCTGCGGAACCCTTTCTTTGTAAATAGTCCTGCTTCCTGTGCATCGAACCCATCACAGGGTGTTATAATTCTCGGCCTGAAGACGGCCGAATGAGATCATTTATCTTGAGAAGTGCCAGGGCTGGGGACGGGTTTCCAGGTGAGACCAGGGAAAGCAAAGCTTCAGACCATGAACTAACAGCTTATATTTCAGGCACATGCTTCATTCAACACAATGGATTTTTTTAAGGTTACAAGATTGAATGCAGAAGGATGGCCGTGGCGCGAGGCTGCCTGTCGGTCATCTGTGATCAGATGAGAGGAGTCCTTGCTCTGGGGGGTCCGCACGGGCAGTGGGGCATCGGTAGCCCGAAGCGGCCTCACAGGGGACGGGGTTCAGAGGCACCGGCAGCTGTGATCCCACCGCTTCACAGGAAATCTAGGGGAAGAGGTCTCTACTGATGAGGGTAGAGAACATACTTACAACGCACGTTTCAGTTTTACTTTCTGGAAGTGACGGGGACGAGACTTGGGGAAGGGAGGAAAGGGAGCGACAGGCGTCCCTGGAAGCTCGCCCACCGGGTCATGCCAGGGGCCGTCCATTTGTCACACGCAATTCTCAGAAGTGCTCCGAAGGACAGGCCCTATCATCCCCGCCCCCACATGCAGAAGCGGCACTGGCCCAGGCTGCTCCCGACGGTGGGGGGACGGACAAGGGGGCCGTGCACATCGCACCTCTCAGCCCAACTCTGCTGCCTTGCTACCTGTCTGCAACCTGCCCTCAGTGTGCCGCCTCCCATCCTGCCCCCCCTGTGCACCCCTGGGCACCTCGCTCCTCCACGCTCCCCGCAGTCCCGGTCAGATGGCGGGGGGATGGCCACGTCTGGCTCTGCTCCGAGCCACGTTAGCAGTGCTGGGGGAGAAGGGCAGCTGTCCAGCCCGGGTGACTCCGCGAAGGCCGAGCGGCGGCGTGGGGTCTGAGGTCTGTGCTGAGATGGGGGCCTTGCACCCACTGAGATCCGTCCCCCCAAATTCTGGGGAAGACTGGGTGCGAGGGGAAATACCAAAACCAGGAAAATCTCACTGTTATCCACCAAACGGGGACAGGTAAAAAGAGAATGGATGGAGCAGTAGGGGAAGACATGTGTTTATGCATTTCCTAGCGAGCAGAAGCACTTCTGTGAGTAACCGGTGACAGAAAAAGGCCACTGCATTAGGATATTTTGGCAATGGCGCTGAAATGAAAAAAAAGAAAGAAGACGCAGACAGCCGGCTGCCACATTTCTCTGGCCGACAAGAACGGTTCAGCCAAAACTAACACAAAGTGTGAGAAGAGGTCTTCTCAACAAATCCAGAGTCCTTGGAAAAGGGCCCCAGGACCCCGGGTGAAGTTGGCTCCCCGACCCGGGGTGTCCTTTCCCAACCTGTGGAGAACAAGGCTCGGGAGAAGGCAGTGCCCGAGGCCGGCCTGGCCCCCTTGGAGCCCTGTGCTAAGACGCACGGAAGAGGGCGGGTGCAGACCAGGCCGAAGGAGCCCGTCGGGGGCGTGGGACAAGGCCGTGCAGCCCTCCCCCGGCCCCCTGCCCCAGGCTGCGGGTCCCAGGCTCACCTCAGGGAAGGTCGGGGGCGGAGAAAGGAGCACTCCTAACACCCCAGAAAGGCGGAGGTTCCTGTGGGAACTTCTCAGGTTACAGTGAGGGCAAGCAGTGGAAAAACAGGGCTCGGTGCAAACACACTGTAGGGAGAAGGGGCGAGTGGCCAGGATGAGATCATTCTAGAAACACATGTAACTGAAGACGAAGAGAATCCCTTGCAAATGTTTTAGGCCATAGTAAATTTAGAGGAAATATAGATTTAATGAGTAACGGGGATAAAGGTGAGCTGGTAAAATCAGGAAGATGAAGAGAGACACTGGCAGATGTTTCAGTTAAGACTGGATGGCTAAGAACCACCGCAGAACTAATAAATTACGATAAAGGAGGAGCACACGGACACAGTGGGGAAAATCACTGGCAGAGCCACGAGTGTTGAGATGAGCCCAGCCAACGCAGAAGAAAAAGGCAATCACATCACACATTTAAAAACAGTAAAATAAGGGGTTGGGGGAAAGCATGTAGTGCTATTTAAATGTTCTCCCCAGCATGCCAAAGCACTCACTTAGTGTTTGTACATTTTTATGTAGCAACAGATTTTTTCTAATTAGTGAGACACTGGCCCATACTTGTTTTTTTTTTTTTTCATTCAGGAACAAATGAACAATGTAATACATACCACTTTTGTAAAGGAAGCAGAATGAGTCTTCAAAAAACTGAGTAATAATCATGCACTAATAAAAGTAAACAAAGAAGCAGAAAATATACCTGCAAGGGGAGGTCACCTGCCAGCTGCCGGGGGACTGCCATCGGCTCTGTATTTATGGGGTCGGTGCTTCCTCCACTTTCCCCGCAATCCCCATCTCCAGATTTGCTAGAACAAGACTGGTGTGAGCCTTTGTGCATTATTCTTTCACTGTTGTGATACACTCATGTCTGCTCTAGAAGCCCTCGAAACAAAGCTGAATGAACTGAATCATAGATCCCACCACTGTTTTTGAAGGGAAATGTCATTCTGGTTAAAAGGATAAGGCCATTGTAGTCGCAAGTCCTAAACACCATGGCGGTGAGACCCTCCCTCCCCAAACTGATCCCACTTCACTTCTCTGTCTCTGAGGGACAGAGGCACAGTTTGCTTAGCTAGGGGTACACTGACCTGCAACCCTTTAAATACATTTAAAACCACTGGGAATGAATGTTTTATTTTCCACACAAACATCCTAAGTTTTCTACCTGTTGAGTAAACACTCTTTTTCATATTTATTGGAAAGTCATCACATTCAGGGAAACTGGTTAGAGCTTGCAAATCATATTCAGAGAGCTATGCATATTTTAAAACATATTTAAAAACACGATTTCCTCCAAGGAAAACATGTATTTCTTTAGCATAAATAATTTTCTCACGTGAGCATGTTCTGTTGGTTTGTATTAAACGACATCGAGGGAAGGATGAGGGTGTGTGAGGTGATAATTCACCGACTAACCCTCGATCTCGCCGTCTTGGCCCAGAGCCCTGCTGCGTTCCCTTGCACGCACCCCAAGTTTGGAAAGCAGTTACCCTTTGAGATGGGGAAGGCGTTGGAAAGACTCGCAGCAAGTGGTCCGCTCCCGGGAACGCAGGTCGCAGGGCAGGGCAGCCGGCACTCAGCTGACCTCGGACTAAGGGGAGGGCTTGGTCCACTCGCACTGGGAGTAGGAGAGCTCTCAGCGCAGCAGCAACGCCACGCTGATTTTACCTGCTTGTACGTTACTTGCATTTCGACTTCATTTCTTGTCAGTTCACTCCCCAAATAGGATTTATTCACAATGTTTTCGCCATCCGGGGATAGCATAAAGCTGTATTTTTTCAATGTGAGGAATCCATATTCCCTACCTTGTTCCTGTAGCTCTTACTAAAGTTAAGGGGAAAAAAAGACAAAACCCCCCAGAAATACATATGTCACTTAAGTACCAAGCCTTAAATGGATTTTCAGAGATAGTTACCAATTTAGGGATAGACCTGGGGAGTAAGTTGTTTGTTTGTTTGTTTATTTATTTATTTATTTATTTATTGAACAAAAGTTTCAGTTAATGAAAAATAGCTGTGGGTCCTTTGGATGACTGGCAGACAGACTTGAAAAAGTGGTTCTTTTATACTTGGATTGATTTAACTTCTAAAATCACTTTGTACATCTTATTTTCTTACCCTTGAAGGGAAACATTGTTTCTCCTTTACCCTTTATGCCGTACCTACTACTTTGATTTCTAACACACCATTAAATGGAATCACTTCAGGAAGGAAGAAAAGGAGGGAGGAGATGGGGTGGGGGGTCACTCTTTCAACGAATTCTCACAAAATCCCTGAGTTACGTCTTCCAAAAGGGGAATTTGGAATTTCACATCTTCCAAAAGCAGAAAAGTTTGAAAATAAGCCTAAACTATCATCGTAATCTTTGCCGTGAGTATATCTACCACACCAAAAGTTTTCTCCCACACTCTTTACTATTCTTATTTGTCCCAGGAAGACTTAGCATAAGATCTCTCCACTTAGCAAACTGTTTTCTAAAGATTTTGTTTATTTATTAGAGAGAGAGAGAGAAAATGAGAAAGAGCATGAACAGGGGGAGGGGCAGAGGGAGAGGGAGAAACAGGCTCCCCACTGCGGGGCTCAATCCTAGGACCCCGGGATCACCACCTGAGCTAAAGGCAGATGCTTAACCAACTGAGCCACTAAGGCACCCCTCACTCAGCAAAATTTTGAATATACAGTAGAGTATCATTAGCAATAGGCACTGTGTGTAACAGAAATTTTGCACCCTTTGACTAGCATGTCCACATCTCCCCTCCGCTCAGACCCTGGCAACCATCATTTTCCTCTTCGCTTCTATGAGCTTGACTATTTCAGATTCCTCATACAAGTGGAAACATGTGGTATGTGTTCTGTGCCTGGCTTATTTCACTTAGCAAAACCTCCTCCAGGTTCCTGCATGTTGTCACAAATGGCAGACGTTCCTCCTTATTGAAAGCTGAATAATATCCCATTATATATATAATATATATCTCCTATGGACACACACACATACAGGAACCCATCCGCTGTGGGGACATATATACCTTTGCATGGTGT
The DNA here is from genome assembly GCA_028534135.1 of Potos flavus. Classification (NCBI taxonomy): domain Eukaryota; kingdom Metazoa; phylum Chordata; class Mammalia; order Carnivora; family Procyonidae; genus Potos; species Potos flavus. The sequence goes on along the minus strand of CM052892.1, from coordinate 80,294,955 downwards.
AGATCTGCAGGGACCCTGGCTACGGGGAGGGTCCTGCAGGTATAACACACTGTTCTTTCTGCTCTGACTGCCTCCTGGTTCTGGCTTTATTCCCTGTGTTTGTCTATGAACCTGCGTATTTGCAACAGTGTGGGAAACCCTAAGTACGCTTTCCCACTAGGTTGCAAATACCCAGATTCTTGTGATCCAAGCGATGGTGTATAAAATAGCTTCAAACGGCCAATGAGTGGCGACTGAACCATGCCTCAGGAATAGATGTACACATATGCCACATAGAATATCATCCAAACTTTAAATAAATAGTTCGTCTTGGTAGATTTTTTTTTATTTATTTTTATTTTTACAACAGAGAAAACTGGGTTCAGGAGTGTTCAGGGACTTATCCAAGGCCCTTCCATAAGCAGGCGCCGGAGTGGGACTCAAACTCGCGGCACCCGGCCAGGAGCCGGAGCTTCTCACTGTCCTGCCCCCGCCGTCTCCATCCCGTCACCCCTGCAGCACTGTGCCGGTCAGCTTCTGCTGGAACATGCCCAGCGAGGCGCTCCAATTTTTTGCTGCCCGGAGCACGTCTGCAAGTGACCACAAAGGTGATGCGACTGTTGATTCTCAGGGTACAAATGCGCATGGGCGAGTAGGAGGATTCACAAAGCCGAAATCTGTAAATAATGAGGATCCGCTCTCTTTTAGCGACCAAGTAATTTTTAGTGTATTTTCCATCACCTTATTTCTTAAGAGCGTTGAAGCCGCTCCCAGTGTTGAAGACGTGGTATCCAATAGAATTCAGCCAGAGCGAGGCGAACACTTCCCCGGCGGTGCAGGTGCGCCCGTACACACAGCGCGGTCCTGCCCTCCAGCGTCACCTGCCCAGCCGGTCCCACCTTCAGTCCGGGAAGGTCCTGCCCTCCGGCGTCACCTGCCCAGCCGGTCCCACCTTCAGTCCGGGAAGGTCCTGCCCTCCGGCGTCACCTGCCCAGCCGGTCCCACCTTCAGTCCGGGAAGGTCCTGCCCTCCAGCGTCACCTGCCGAGCCGGTCCCACCTTCAGTCCGGGAAGGTCCTGCCCTCCAGCGTCACCTGCCCAGCCGGTCCCACCTTCAGTCCGGGAAGGTCCTGCCCTCCAGCGTCACCTGCCCAGCCGGTCCCACCTTCAGTCCGGAAGCGCATGTGAGGAGCACTGGGCTGGCGGAGTCAGTAAAGCAGGAGACCCTTCATCTCAGGGTTGTAAGCTTGGCCCCACCTTGGGTTTACAGATTTTTGAAAACAAAAAAACACGTAGTGTAAGCCCTGAAATCCCCATGGTTTCCTATTTGCTTTTGGCTTACAGTGTTGTCTTCTTGTTTCACATTGCCGCAGACACTTCTCGGCCCGCCTAGCCCCGTCCCCCCGCCTCAGCTCTCTCCCGGGAACCTGGGTCTTTAGGAGCCGCGGCGAGAAGGCGGGGTGCCGATCGCGGCACCTCCACTTCATGCTCGCGTAGGCTGGGTCCGCAGAGGAGCCTGTGACGCCCAAGGACCCCGCGGAGGGACGGTCAGGAGGCCCCACCCAGCCCACCAGAGGGAGGACACCCTGCTGCGCCTCACCTGCCCGCACCTCTGGCTTTGTGCGCAGAAAAGGTTGCCTTTGCTACAACCCTTACAGGAGCCGGGTAGTCTTGGAAGCCGGAGGCCGATGGCCTGTCCGGGTCTCAGGGCAGGTGCAGGGACCGCAGCTCTTCCTCCAGCACCGCGCCTTCGTGGCAGACGTCCTCACTGGTGAATTATTCTCCAGATCATAAGCTGCTAGTAAAGCCTGATCCTAAGTTGCTATTAAAATGACAACTCTGTAAAAATTTAGGTTGAAAAGACTCTTTCAACTATGACTCACAATTTGATCCAAAACAGGGAAAGTAAATAGATGAGAAATTTTGCCCAACGGCAGTAACCGATCAGAAGGCGAGGCTGACAGATCTAGAGATTGCAGGCCCCAGTTTCACACATTTGTGCAAATGACGCGTCTGTTGTCGTGCAGAAATGCAAACAATCGGTGAGAGCAAAGCCCCCTCCTCAGTGCAATCCCAGGCCCCATCCCTGTGATCAATATGCAGACATTTTCAATGATTTTTATGGGCATAATATGTATGTATACAATTATATACATGAATGGCATTAAAATCTTTAAAGAACCAATCCACGCTGCATACATGATCCTACATATCATATAAAAGCAACATGCTTGATGTGGGCAATTTACTGTGAAACAACTCTCTCAACATCTGGGCATATTTACCACCTAGCTGTTCCCTTTTACAAATTCCTTGTGTGAAGAAATATTCCTTTAAATTATCCATTCGGTGAAAGGAGGAAAAAAACACCCACTATTTCTGCACTCACCCCTGGATCTGTTTTAAATATTTGAAAAAAATAATGAATGTGTTACAAAGTAAAATAATTTAAGTCAGGGTCAAAATGAACTTTAGCTAATATTGTACATACATCTCTCCCTCCTCCCTCCCGAGATGTGGGCTTTGATTCTGAATGAGCTCATCACTTCTCTTGGCTGGTCCTTCAGCCACTACTTACTGTAGCCCTGTCGGTGTGGATGCTCGGTAAGAGTGAGGCCCGTAGGTCTGGTCATTTGGGCTCTTATTTATAAATATGTGTTCTCCTTTTTTTGAATTGCAATTACATTGAATTGAATTCTCATTTGTAGAACATTTATGGAAAATAGCTTTTAAAGCAACTTTAAATTTTTTAATGAGGAAGAGCTGCTGGTTTGCAAAATAATATTCATCGACTTAAAACAATTATTTGTAACATGGTTTTAAGCAAGCTAGGAGTATAATTATTGCATAGTTTAAAAATCGATTATAGCACGAATATTTAGATGGTAACAGGCCATTTAGGGAGATTGAACTAATGTACTTTAGATATTCTCTTACCATGATGCAATGCTAAAATCAGGATTTCTTACTTAATTACAGAGTTAGTTGTGAATTCCAGACACCATGACTTTGAAAGGCATCTCACAATTCTATTGCAGGTAAGACTCAGATCTACAGGTGTGTCCACGATATCTCTTGAGATTTACTCTACCTTTTAGAATCCTTGTGCCCTCAAGAAAGAATGGAAGAAAGAATGAATAGTTACTTGGAGAAAATATAAGGATTTTGCAAATGATAGTCACTAGCAAAAGTAGTTACAGTATACTTTCATTTGTATTTATTTATTTTTAAAGATTTTATTTATTTACTTGACATGGAGAGAGAGACAGTGAGAGAGGGAACAGAAGCAGGGGGAGTGGGAGAGGGGGAAGCAGGCTCCCTGCTCAGCAGGGCTCAATCCCAGGACCCTGGGATCATGACCTGAGCCGAAGGCAGATGCCTAATGACTGAGCCACCCAGGCGCCCCTTTCATTTGTATTTAAACACTGAATGTTGCTTCCTTTTTCCTCATGATGTAAACATGTGCCAAATTTTCATTTTGAACGGGCAATGTCATAGCACTCTGGTAATAAAATGAATTTTCCTTAATAACAAAACAAAACAACACACACACACACACACACACACACACAAATGCTCTTTTTTTCCCCCTTTCATTCAGATCAAATCTATTTTCATACCTATTAATGAAAAAATACCTTTGATGTATATATTGCAGATTAGTAATTCAACTGAGACTCTTTTGAGGTCCTAATTAATGAAAATATTAAAGCATTCATTCTATTCCATTCCATTTATGGTGAGCTGGAATCTTTTGCAGCTCTCTGGGAGCATTCGAGAAGCTCACAGCACAGCAGGAACCCCTTGGGCTTTCCTCAGCCAAGCAGGTGGAAGTGGCCCCCTGGGTCATTTCTGGATATTGCAACGTTCCAGGGACTATAACAAGCATTCATATTTATATATCTCCTTTTTATGCACAACATCCTAGTAAGCCAGGCAGAAGAGTTACCTATTGGTGCCCTTGTTAGATGTGCATTGTGATAGTTGTATAATTTTTTTTTGGTAGGGTTTTATTAAAAAAAAATTTACTATGTTATGTTAGTCACCATCCAGTACATCATTAGTTTTTGATGGAGTGTTCCATGATTCATTGTTTGTGGATAACACCCAGTGCTCCATGCAATATGTGCCCTCCTTAATACCTACCACCAGGCTCATCCATTTCCCCACCCCCCTCCCCTATAAAATCCTCAGTTTCCTGGAGTCCATAGTCTCTCATGGTTCATCCCCCTCTCTGATTTCCCCTGCTTCATTTTTCCCTTTCTTCCCCTAATGTCTTCCATGCTATTCCTTATGTTCTACAAATTAGTGAAACCATATGATAATTGGCTTCCTCTGCTTGACTTATTTCACTCAGCATAATCTCCTCCAGTCCCATCCATGTTGATGCAAATGGGGGGTATTCATCCTCTCTGATGGCTGAGTGATATTCCATTGTCTATATGGACCACATCTTCTTTATCCATTCATCTGTTGAAGGACATCTCGACTCCTTCCACAGTTTGGCTATTGTAGACATTGCTGCTATGAACATTGGGGAACAAACAATCCTAAAATTTGTATGGAACCAAAAAAGACCCCGAATTGCTAAGGAAATGTTGAAAAAGAAAAACAAAGCTGGGGGCATCACATTGCCTGATTTCAAGCTTCACTACAAAGCGGTGATCACCAAGACAGCATGGTACTGGCACAAAAACAGACACATAGACCAATGGAACAGAGTAGAGTGTCCAGATATGGACGCACAACTCTATGGTCAAATAATCTTTGACAAAGCAGGAAAAAATATCCAATGGAAAAAAGACAGTCTCCTCAATAAATGGTGCTGGGAAAATTGGTCAGCTATATACAGAAGACCATTCTCTTACACCATACGCAAAGATAAACTCTAAATGGATGAAACACCTCAACGTGAGACAAGAATCCATCAAAATCCTAGAGAAGAACATAGGCAGTAACCTCTTCAACATGGGCCACAGCAACTTCTTTCAAGACACGTCTCCAAAGGCAAAGGAAACAAAAGCGAAAATGAACTTTTGGGACTTCATCAAGGTAAAAAGCTTCTGCGCAGCAAAGGAAACAGTCAACAAAACAAAGAGGCAACCCACGGAATGGGAGAAAATATTCACAAATGACACTACAAATAAAGGGCTGGTATGCAAGATCTATAAAGAACTTCTTAAACTCAACACCCAAAAAGCAGATCGTTGTAGAATTCTTTTTTTTTTTTAGTTGTAGAATTCTTTTTTTTTTTTTTTTAATTAAAGCATAATGTATTATTTGCCCCAGGGTACATGTCTGTGGATCCTCAGGCGCCACCCTATCCCTACCCGCCCCTACCCCCCAGCCACCCTCGGTTTGTTTCATGAGTTTAGGAGTCTCTTATGGTTTGTCTCCTTCCTGATCCCCTCTTGTTTCATTTCCCTCTCCCACCCCCCACAACCCCCCACCCTGCCTCTCGAATTCTTCATATCAGAGATCATATGATAATTGTCTTTCTCTGATTGACTTACTGGAGGGTATTATGCTAAGCGAAGTAGTTGTAGAATTCTTAAGGAGAAGTGTCACACATTGCCTTCAAAACATAGCCCAAGGGTAATCATCCAAAATTAGGGCATTATTTACTACGTATATGTTGGCCTTGCCATGCATCCAATATAATCCTCTTCTTAATAATCTGAAACAAAAAGTCTCACTGTATTTCCTTGATCAGATCAGATCCGTAACTATGCAAGTCTTGGAATAATGATTATCACCCAAGCAAAGAAACTGCTTCTTTAGTGGAACTGTTTCTATGTGTTATCGGTGGTTTAGAAATAGCAGTTTTCGGGGCACCTAGGTGGCTCAGTTGGTTAAGCGTCTGCCTTCGGCTCAGGTCACGATCCCAGGGTCTTGGGATCGAGTCCCGCAGTGGGCTCCCTGCTCAGCCAGGAGCCTGCTTCTTCCTCTGCCTTCCGTTCTCCCTGCTTGTGCTCTCTCTCTCTCAAAAATAAATAAAAATCTTTAGGAAATAACAGTTTTGTTCAGCAGTGGCAGTGGCCAGATAGCATATTAATTGAAAAAATGTTTTTCTTTGCTAGCTTCTGAAGACAAGTTGAGAAGATAATCCTGGACCGCAAACATCGGCTGCTGTAGGCAGGCATCTTGCCGGCTCTACTTTGGGGACCCAAATAGGAATACGATCCCCCCCTCCAGAAGAAACTGCTGTGGAGAGATTCAGGATTGAAGTGAGTGAGTAACTTAGAAATGATCAGGGAGATTATTTGCTTACCGTCTCCCCCTTCTGCAGTCTACAGCTGAGCGTGTCTGAGGAGCAGGAGAGTCTGTCAGAGGTGACCCAGGAGAAGTACAGGCAACGCCCAAGACCTCAGGTCATGGCCCCTCTCAGTGGGTTTTCCTGGCTGGGATCTTGGCAAGCATTTTGTCGTTAATGCTGAGAAAAACTTTACAGTGTGAGGACATAGGCTTCCTTTTGGATGGAAGCTTAGAAGACTGAGGATTGAAACCATAGGTTTCCTATAGAAAACCTTCTATAAACTTCTACTGAAAATTGAAAATTAGAAATTGGTTTAAAGAAACAGCTATTTGTCGGTCTTTATGATTCTGGTGCTCATCACAGCGCTTCATGCACCTGCAGCTGGGTGGGAGACGATGGCCCGAACAACGACCTTGGAAACCGCCCTAGGCATTTCCATGACACATTTTTCTTCTTGTGACTTGGGTTCCTAGTTATCCCTGTATTTAGTGCATTCTGTAGTTTTTCGGAGGTTCAACCTGGGTTCACCTTATGTTTGAGGGATTCATTTGAGTCTGGACCACACTAGGAGGTCCAGGATATCATGTCATTAAAAAAATCCGCAGTCAACAGAAAATTGGAAACTAACACAGATTCTTCACTGAGTAAGGGTCTGGCGTCTTCGGCTCTCTCACGGATGATTTGGGATCAGGTAGCGATACTGACAGTGCGGAACTTTATGGAGCCCTGAGATCCAGGAAGACCACAGGCTTTAAGAAACACTTGCCCTTCGGTATTCCGGAACAGGAAAGCAGAGACTCCCCCTTCCACCGATGGCTTAGATAGCACTCACTTGCCAATGCCCCCTTGTTTCCCTGTGACAGGCCAGAGAGAGACCCTCCAAGTTCCATTCCTTGTTTCGTAAATAATTGGCTAAACCTCTCATCCCCACTGATCAGTCAGAACAAAGCACTAACTAATTAAACTTGGTGATGTCCTTCTCCTTCCCCCGGGCTCTGAACAACCTCTCCCCGGGGGGCGTGCTGGCCTCTGCGTCAGATGCCCTCTGATCTGCTGTCTGATCACGCCACCCTTTACCCCGCTCCCCACTCCTCTTCCCGGCCTGTTCTCTCCTCCCCATATAAGAAGACTTTTTTTTGTCCTACCCCTGGAGGAGATGTTTTCAGATCTCCTGGCCAGAGGTTCTGCGTGTTTGGATCGTCCCCTCCCATCATTGCAATAGCTTCTTTCCTCTTCGTGCAATGACCCTTTTGACCACAAATTCTCTGTATTAAGTTCTGATTTGATTTTTATCTGCTAATAGCAGGGTCAGGGTTAGAAAGTCCGCTCCTTTGAAAAGAGAACAGCCGGAAGCTGATTATTGGCAAGAAGGGCCCCAATTTTGTTTTAAGCGTGAGGTTAAGCATGACACGTGAACACGCTGTATAGAATCCGCCCAGGCCTTCAGGTCCCCCTTATTTGACAGAAAACGCTTGCGATGTACGGCTGCTTCAAAGACATTTTAGTTTGCACTTCCTCAGGTAGAAATCTAATACTTCGGTAGATTAACGCATGCATTTCTCATCCCCTGTTCTCTGGGTGCCTTCTAAATTCCCTCCTGTTCAGGCTACACTCTAGAACCTACTCCTTCAAAGTGGGAGTTGTTTTAGCAGAAATGCAAAGAGAAAGAAGAGCAGACGCTCGTGTTTTGAGCTTTAATAAAGTTGGGAAAATGCCCGATGTCAGAGGAGTGAGTGTTTCTCATCCCAGAGCACATAGGGGTTGTGGGATGAGGGAGGGGGGAGGAGCGGCATGATGCTTTCTTACACACGCGGACGGCGGCCTCACGTGCGAGCAGCCAGGGGTGCCGCGGGGACCTTCCCCTCACAGACAAGAAGGAACGTCCGTGTACGAGTCACAGCAGAACTTCCCACGGCACTCCACATCATTCAACAAAATACACACAACGCTTACCGTGTGCCAGGCACCTGTCTGGGCTCTGGGTGCAGGGCAGTCAACAAAGACATGAAAAAGAAAATCCTGTTCTCACGAAGCTGTTTTTTGTGGAATCCCACGCAGGCCACAAATAAGTAAAACCGTGGAATGTCGGAAGTCAGAGGTTATGAAGCCAGATAAAGAAAGGGGGTAGGGAATGTGGAGGACTGGGCGACCATCTTAACTGGGGAGGGGCGTAGGGAGTCACGCATTGAGACTCTTGTAGCCCAGCAGACTCGGAAGAGGTGGGACACCTTGAGGATAATTTGCCCAATGTAGAAATTCAGGCAGAGCCCAGTGCCTCTGAGCCCGCGGGCAGAGACTCAGCCTCGGTAAGATGCTGAGAATATTATCATAAAATAAAGGCCCAGGGAAATTGTCGAGCGCATTTACCCCAGTTCGTGTGTGTGCATTCTAGCTCCATTCTCACTGACATTTTTCATTTGAAATATGGGAGAGGAATTGGACACCTTGCATGACTTAGTTGATAAGTCTCCAGCAATCGCACAGTAAGATTGTTCAGTGATCTTCGGAGTCTTCGCCCATCCATGCGACAGAGTTAGCTCGTTCTGTAAATTCAGGTCACTTCCTTTTCTAGGGCTTGGTTTACTCATCTGTATGCAAGAGGGTTAGTCTAGGCGGGACATAGGCTCTAATCCACGTGCATGACTGCCTCAGTGGAACAGTCCGACGGGGGGCTAAGAGCTCCGTGTCCCAACTCTATGCGTCCGAGGGTAGACATCCGTGTTTTTGCCAACCTGTCATTACTCATGATCACGCATGCATCCCCTCGATGCTCGAGATACCGAGACATAAAATGTGACAGGATAAATCATCCTTGTGTATTTTCTCCTCCATTCCCTCATGAGCTGTATTTCCTTTTCCTATCAGAATCAGTTTTCTACATTTCTTAAAGGAGAGCCTTCTGACAAAAATGTGCATTATTTATAGGCAGCTGAGAGAAAGGGGATTTTGCCCTCACTTTGCTGGAGATACATTTACAAATCACACATGACAGACCCTATAGTGCCAACAGTTCTCTACATGGTCTTTATTTTTGTTTTTCCTCCTGGGCACAGGAGAACCAGTCAGCAGATATGCCTCTAATTTTTTTTTTTTTTTTTACCTTATATGAAAAATCGAGGTCTGTTTTCTTTTCTATTAAAACATCTCCCCCCCACCCCCCCACCCCCCCACCCCCATATTAGGGATGGGTTGTGAAAGACTTACTGTGGACGAAGAAAAACCTTTTTAAAATACAAGGAAAAAAAAATATAAGGAAATGTTGCAAAATTGAAAAAGGGGTGTAATTTCACACACACACAAAAGAAAACCCTAGAGGAATCTTTAGAATATTATAAGTAAATTGTATTACTTGCATTCTGTTAACCCAATCAAATCATAAAGTTAAATTAGCTTAATTACTAAACTGTGTATTTTTGGGACTGAACTTTCAAGGGCAGACAAAGGTCAACTAATAATTCCCTCCTTATGGGCTAATAAAACAGGCTTCAGTGAGTCAGAATAAACTAGTTCGGAGGTAGTCCGACTCAATGGCACCATAGAAACCTTTCCCACGCTGAAGCCGTTGTTATAATTAATCTCCCCACGCGTAGGCCATGATTTAAACCACAGTGAACATCAAATAGAATCTTTTTCACTGGGCAGGTCCCTTAAAGTTTTTTAGGACCTATCTTTTCACCAAGAAAGAAAGAAAGTAGGAGGGTCATATTAATGATCCAACCCAGCCTGTCAATATCCTCACGGGCTGAGACTCACCTGCTGTGTATTTAGGGAAATGTAATGTGGTTCTCTCTTTGCTTCACTCTTTCAAATAATATGATAGAAAGCAGGGATTTCGATAGAAAGAAAAATATCTCATATTGTGGGTTCTACTCTACTCTTCAGAAAAGCAGTTTCGTAGATATGGTGTCACTCAGCACTTCCCTTCTCTCTACTTGAGGGAGAGTTCCGGGATTCCTTTTTAACCGTGGGAGACACGAAATCTAGTGCAGAGACTGACCCCCTGACGGCGGGAGGCGTGCGATCATGCCATTTTCTGTGACTGTGCCGCAAGCCACAGATAGAGTGACCAAAATGGCACCTGATGGATGAACTTCAAGGCCTAATTTAGTATTCTAGAAAGTGTCTTTATATTTGATTCATGGGAGAGGCGAGACCCTTAGTGAGAATGTAGAGTAATGTGCAAACAGTGACAGGCCCACTGTTAGACATTTCCCATGAAAATTTTAAAGCGTAAAATGCCTGAAGGTGGAACGAGTATCTATGGGAATTCAAAGTCCTTGAGGAAAACTCAGGGCTGCTTCCCGTGATATAGTCAGCTAGATGCCCTAACCACACAACGTTCTTCTTCCTGAATTTTAAATTGCACTAATTACTTTGATTTTATTATATTATAATAGTCATAGATAGCGCGAGTCAGAATTACTCCTATCTTAACAAAACAAACAAAAACAAATAACAACAAAAGCACAGATGGGGGTAGGGGGACAGCTTTCGTTGTTATTTGTTTTTGTTTGTTTTGTTTTGTTAGGTTAGGTTAGGAGTATGTGAAAGCTAATAAAGCTGTCAGATTTGTCTTAAGAACATTTAGCAGCTAAGCCATTAAAAAAATCCCCACGATATGAAGGAATGAGAGGGAGTTGTAGTATATTGTTTGCTTGTTTAATGTTCAATGTATTAGCTGTCAGATCTCCATAGCGGTTAAATCTCCAACTTGGGGAATTCCTCTATAAATTGAATATTTACCAAATGTATTGTTTTAGAGTTTAGCTGACCTGACAGTGCATATGGAGAATCTGACCAACTTTCAGTCTACTTCCTAGCCTCTGATTCCTTTTTTTTTTCCAAAGATTTATTTATTTTTATTTTATTATTTTTTTAAGATTTTATTTATTTATTTGACAGAGAGAGAGATATCACAAGTAGGCATAGATAGGCAGAGAGAGAGGGGGAAGCAGGCTCCCTGCTGAGCAGAGAGCCCGATGCGGGGCTTGATCCCAGGACCCTGAGATCATGACCTGAGCCGAAGGCAGAGGCTTTAACACACCGAGCCACCCAGGTGCCCCTGATTCCTTTTTTATAAAGAGTCAGTTTGTTTATTTATTTATGTATTTATTTATGTATTAGAGAGCGAGAGCACAAGCAGGGGGAGTGGCAGGCAAAAGGAGAAGCAGGCTCCCCGCTGAGCAAGGAGCCCAATTCAGGATTCGATCCCAGGACCCTGGGGTTATGACCTGAGCCGAAGGCAGACACTTAACCCACTGGGCCCCCCAGGCGTCCCTTGTCCTCTGATTCTTGAGTCTTTCTGTGCTCTTGAGTAATGTTTTACACCCACATCCCGCCCCATGGTGCTGGATTCCCTAATGAGAACGCTAAAAAAGCCAAGATACCCTTTTTCTCTGTTATGAGATTGCCAATTTTTTAAGCTTTTCCCAAACAAATACAGGTAACTGCTGTGACAGAAATACCTCAGAAATTCTGTTCGCAGACATTCAGATGTCCACAGGGGTTCCACGTAAGGGCTCTACTAGACACGCAAGCCACGTGGATTCCTTGGGTTCTTCAAGGCTTGGCTGCTAGTTTAGAAGCTGCCACAGAATTCAATCATTTTAATCAAAAAGAGTTCATTGCTGTTGTATTACATCATGAGTCTGTGGGCCCAGAATCTCAAAATGTATCTTTTATAATTGTGTTTGACTGTAAGAGAAATTAAAAATTTCTGTCTCTGTGACTCTTTGGCCTCTCCTCCCTCCGTCCCTCCCTTCATCCTTCCTTCTCTTTTTCCTTCTCCTTCTCCTTCTGGGATTCCCACCAGAAGTGTGTTGGTCCTCTTAATATTGTCTCATAGGTCCTGTGGGCTTTATTTACTTTTCTTTAATCTTTCTTCCTTTCTATTCCTCAGAGCAGATAACTTCCATGGTCCTCTCTTCGAGTTCATTGAGTCCTTCATCTTCCTGCTCAAATTTGCTCTTGAATCCTCCCAGTAAATTTCTCATTTCATTGTACTTTACAGTTCCAGAATTTCTTTTTAGCTCCTCGTTAGGGTTTCTTTTTGTGTATATTGCTGCTTCATTCCTCTACCAGTTTCCTGACTTTATGTCTTCTTTCAGTTCTCTGAGCACCACTAAGACAGTTGTTTTAGGTCTTTGTCTAGTAGACCCACCATCAGTCTTTTTCAGGGACAGTTACTGTGGCTTTATTTTTTTCCTTTGAATGGGTTATACTTTCCAATTTTTTTGCAAGCCTTGTGATTTTGTTGTTGTTGTTGAAAACCGAACACTTAAATAAAATAACGTGATAACTCTAGAAACCAGATTCTCTACCTTCCCCGCCATTTGCTGACTTTGTTTTGTGGTTTATTTTTAGAGCACTGTAGTATGTCTCTGTGCTGAAGATCAGCCTGAGGTGTAAACTTAAGGTCCCCTCAAGTCTTTTCTCAGCCAACACCTTCCCTTGGGCATGTGCAGTGACTCTCTAATTTTTCCTGAATATACAGTTGTTTTTGGATGTCTTAATCTTCAATGTCTGTCTCTTAAAAGAGGGAAAAAGAGGAGGACAAAGAAGGGGTGGGAGAGGCACCATCCCTTTAAGTCCCATGGAAGTCGGTGCAGCCAGAGGGGAAGAGCTTGCAGCAGTGTAGGGAGGGGCGACGGCGGTGGCCATCTGCCTCTTGGTCTCACCCCTGTGACCAGAAGCAGCAGTCAGTGGTGAGAGTACAGATTCTCTCATGTTGGAGGACCAGGTCCTTTTTGCCCACCCCCCTCCCGCAAGCTGGGTGCAGACTGCTCTAGGGACATGGGCACAGCTGTTTGCCGTGATGCAGCGTGCTGGAGGATAGGTACCTGCTCAACTAAACTTCATTTCCTAGTAATTAATAACATGTTCCCCCAGTACATTTTCTCATAGACTGTGTTCTGTCTCAATACACTGCAGCACAACTTTAAAACAAAACATTACTGCAAATACATGGTGATGCAAATCTTGATTGGGAAGAAATCACTGTTCATTAGGACCAAAATATTTTAAGAATTTGACATTGATTTCATACCTCAAAGCGATTAAATGAACAGAAAGCAGTAAAACAGGCTTCTGCTTTGTACATTTGTGCAGACCTGGGCAGCCTGCTGGTGTCTCTCCTCTTTCTGCATTTCTGTTCACCGGATGCTGTGTGGACCATGGGAGGGCATGGCAGATGTCTCGGGGTGACACAGTCTCTTCCCGGGGCACCCATACTCAGTACCCTTTGCAGATGTGGCCGGCCGGGGATGGTCTGCGTGGATCTCTCAGAGCTGTGGATGAGAGTGGTCTCTGCTCTGCCAGAGGGTCCAGCTCGTGGATGCACGCGCTCAGGGTCCCACGCCTCCCCGCTCACGGCCCCGGCAATTCCTTCTGTCAGGCAACCTTGCGTTCAAGGAAAGGGATGCATTCCCAGGGAGAAAGGCCAGGGTCATTCACACAAAGTTGACTTCAAATCCCAGACCCCCCTCTCGGTCTCTTCTCAGCCTTGACTGGAGAGCAGAGCAATAAAGGCTTCTTTCCTGATCGCCCATAAATGCTCAGTGCTCATCCCCCATTGCAGACAAGTGACATGTACTTTCTTTAATCCAAGGAGATTTTGCTAATAACATTATTCTTTTACTTTCGGAAAATGACCCTGTGTGTGATTCTTTTAGGCACTGCTCACAATCAGGAGAGAGCTGGTAATTAGCGTGGGTGGGTCTAACACAGTTCTTCCTGGAGATGAGAGTGGGAGCCAGGAATGCCTTCTTACTCTTTTCAAAATCAACGAAACAAACATTTTCGTTTCCTCCCTTTAGATGATCTCAATAGGTTGTTTATTTGCCAACCCCACTGGGCTCCCCTTTGGCTTGGACCTTAAATATTTATTGAAATAACTATGAAATCTTTCTTATTTTTTTCTTTTTTAAAAGATTTTACTTATTTATTTGATATATATAGAGAGAGGGTACAAGCAGGGGGAGCAGCAAGCAGAGGCGGAGTGAGAAGCAGGCTCCCTGATGAGCCCTGATGCTGGGCTTGATTTCAGGACCCTGGGATCATGACCTGAGCTGAAGGCAGACCCTTAACTGACTGAGCCCCCCAGGCGCCCCTTATTATAATTATTTCAGTTGGTCTCACAGATTTAATAATCATCCAAGATGTCGATCCTTATAGATGAAGATAATCACCCTGAAACGGTTTCCATGACCCTGTCCTGTGTCAGAAGCTCTACCGCCTTGGGCTGTCTCTTGGGTCAAGTGCAGGTCCTTCTGCCTGAGTTCCAGGACCTCCCATGGTCAGCCCAGAGACACGCTGGGACTGTCTGGGGGCCCGAGACTCCAAAAATGACAAACCTAGTTAAGAGCGACTAAAAGAAGTTCTTAAATCAGAAATAAGATGACAACAGAATTAAAGTTGTAGAATCAGGAATGAAGAGAGAAAAACCAAAAGAATAAAAATGCAACTAAGTACAATATAAATAACCTTCTTGTCTTGAGTTTTCTAAGTTGTGCTTGACAACTGAAGCCAAAACTCACTGCCTTGTCTAATGCGGTTTTCCGTGTATGTGGATAAAATACTTCAGACGAATTATAAAGTGGAAAGAATAATTCTTCTCCACTTCTCACGGCAAAATGCGGACACCAATGTAATAAGCTATGTATGTAAAATGTAGCACCCGAAGTAACAACAGAAGGATCTACACAAAGTGACACATTCAAAAACAGGATAGATACGCCAAAACAGATTTTGGGGAAAATGGTACCTTCTCTTACCTAAAATGGAGTCTGTGTTCTTGAAGACAGAAGCAGCCAGACCAAAGACTGTGGCACTTGTTGGCTCAGGGGCCCCCGCCCAGAATTCCCAAGTGATCGGTTGCACCCAAACAAGCTTGAGTCTGTTGGGCTCCACTGGACTCATATATGGTCCCTTCAAGTAGAACGAGAAACCCCACTTTTACAGCACAAGCTCTAATCCACATGAATATTTTGCTAATAGGAGTTCTGAATCGGTGAGAACATATATAAATGAATGCCTATGTGAATCCCCTTTGATTTATAATGGAAGATCTTTTGTTTTTGCTTTTACATATATATTTGCCTCATCATAGATTTGACATTCATACTTTTTCATATGATCCCTTCAATAAATACTTTTCTGTGGAGTCGTTTGGTAGCTCTCAACCTGCTGTAAATTAGAATCACCCAATTCTGTGAAATGTAACTACTGGGGCAAAGTTGAGTCAAGGATACATGGGACTTCTCTGTACTGTCTTTGTAACTTCCTATGCAGCTGCATTTTTTTAAAAGATGGCTAAAACAAAGAACCAAGAAATGGTGATGTAAGATGTGTCCACTGGGGGCACCTGGGTAGATACACAGAGGAGAACTCTGTAGTTTTTCAAGTAGCATATGAATCGATAATTATTTCCAAAGAAAATGATTAAATACAAACTTAGAATTACCTAAAAAGAGCTTCAAAATGCTGGTGCCCAGACCCCAGCCTGTAGATTCTGTTTTACTAGACTCATGTGCTAGTCAGAGCTGAGAACCAGGAGCAGAACTAATGGTATCAATATGTTAGAACACTGACAGCTGCAGATTTCAAATAGTCTGTGTTCCTTACAAATGAACATGATAAATATCCCTTCAATATTTTGGCAATAAGTATTGATAATGTTCATGCCACGTAATTGTATTTTAAAAGTCTGTCGTAAAAGTTTTGTAAAGAAATTTATCAAAATGTGTACACTTTTATTTGCATATTAATAGCATTTAACCACTCTGTGATGGTGCCAAATAATGCTTTTAAAATAATTTAAGCCTGCCTTCTTATTAACTTGAAATGTGTGCACAGTCTTAGAGATAAGTGTATGTTGCATTGCATTCTGAAGATATGAGTGGAATTCCAATCATAATGTTCTTTTATCATCTTCAATTTATGATATAAGCAATTAAAATTGTTTTGCTTCTTTTTGCATATGCATTCGTATCGGCATAGATTTGACATTCATCTTTTCTCTTACTTTTAATACAACCCCTTGAACAGAAGGATCCTCTTAGGAAAATCACATATAACTGCTGTAATTTAAGACTGAGGGAACCCAGAAAAAAAAAAAAAAGACTGAGGGAACCCAGAAGTAAACTGTTTTAATAACATCACTTATCTTCAGAATTCCTGACATTTTGTTGTTTCTAATTTATGATATGGTAGATGCTTGGTTTATAGAGAAAAGAATTTTTACCTGACTTATTAAGCAACGATATCTGTACAGTTTCTATTTGGGTCAAAATTTATAATTTGCATTCTTCGTGTTTTTCCTTTCTCTTTGTTTACTAGCGTGATAGCAGTTATAATATTTATCTTGTCCTAGATCACTGTCCTAGCTATCAAGATTTATCAGTAC
>CM052892.1:80257949-80278219 GCA_028534135.1 Potos flavus | reverse complement strand
ATGTGCTCATTAATCCCTGTTTGTCGGGTGCTGACTATTCCAACCTGATCTCCTAACACCGAAATATAATTTTCCTAATTATAAATTTTATAATTTATATACTAGCTCCAAAGCTTTGAGCTATGACCCTAGTCTCTTAAAATTGAGATGCAAATTCTGTTTTAGAGGAGGGCTTTGCTTTCTGTGGAAACCTACGTCATGATCGCCAATGCTCTGTTGGCATTTGCAAAACAAGACCAGGACGTGTCTTCAGAAGGGACAGCTGTGAAGAAAGGAGATGCGGGGAAGCAGAAAGGGACTACAGGTGGAAACTTCTAGAAGGGAAATAAAGCAAAATTGCTATTGAAAGATTTTTTTTTCCTTAAAAAACCAGAAACCACTTAAGCTAGTTCTTGACTTAGCTGTGGCTCAGTCTTGCATGGACGGGAAAGCATGTGATGTCCATCTTCGTTGAGGACAATGGCATGGACTTGAAATGTAACCATCAAGAGCAGAAGTTGAAAAACAGACATCTCAGTGAATTTATACAATTTGCCTGGATTTGGGTTTTGTTTGTGATTTGAACAGGTTCTACGCACCCGTGAGTGACAGATGCTGGTGGGACTCTATCGGCCATGTTTTCACTCATCGGTCACATTCTCTCCCCATGTTTCAAGTTCGGCTTCACTCAAGGTAGAATCTGAAATCATAGAGCAGTTAGCTTTCACTTCAGATTTAGACAAAATTCATCTGACATTTGTGCATGTGCTTTTCACTGTCAGAGAAACATTCCGTACAAGTTGAATATATTATAACATGGAATATGTGTCGGGTTTCTCTAATTTCAAGGAAACTAATCACAGGAAATAATAATACAAATCCAAAAAATTTTCTCAGCATAAAACTATGCTACAGTAGACTATAATTTTACTTCAAGCCAAAGGCTAAAGTCCCAGTTCCAAAGTATATTTTCCAATTCTCAATATTTTGAATTAGAATTGATATTGCTTCTAATTTTCCCCCCAGTAGATTATCCACAGACAACCTACACTATGATCTCTAAGTGGCGGATGTTATTAAGTTTTAGAATTGAAGGGAGATAAAGTATGAGTACACATGCATAGAGTTTAAAATACTCTTACGAAGATGTACATGATAGTTATTATTAAAAAAAGAAATGGTTGCCTTTTGACAGAGGTACCAAAGCAATTCAGTGGAAAAGGGATAGTTTTTTCAATAAATCATGCTGGCAAAAATTGGATATCATCATGCAAAAAAAAAAAAAAAAAAAGAAGGTTGACCCTTACTATATAACATACTTAAAAATTAACCTGGAATGGATAATAGGCTTATACATAGGAACTAAAAATGTATAGTTTCTGCAAGAAAGCCTAGGAGAGAGAATCATCTTGGGCAAAGAGCAAACAGATACATAAGCAAAAGTGCAATCCAAAAAAGAAGAAACTGACAAATAGGAATTCATCAAATTTAAAATGTTTGTGCGTCCAACATAAAGGAAATCATATATGTGTGCAAAGACTTGTCATAAATGTTCATAGCAGCATTACTGATAATAGCCAAATACTGGAAACAACCCAATGGCCATCAGCAGGTGAGCAGATAAACAAAATATGGTATCAATAAAATATAGACTACTACTCCGCCATACCAAGACATGAATACTTCTCTCGAAGTTTCTCAACCGCAACGCCATTGGCAAATTGAGTTAACTAGTGCTTTCACTATGGGGGTTGTCCCATGAACTGTAGGTTCTTTATTAACATTCCTGCTCTCTACCCACCAGATTCCAGTACCCACTTCCTGTTCCCAACCCACACTGTGGCAACAAAAAAATGTCTCTAGACATTGCCAAGTGTCCCTGGGAGGACAAGATAGTCCCTGTTTGATAATCACACATATAAGCTTTGTTCCAGTAAACTTGCTTGAGTATGTGATTTGTCCGTAATTCAGGTATCCTTTAGACTATGCAGACATTGCTCAGAAAAAATAAATAAATAAAAATAAATTTAAAAAAATAAAGAAATGCAAGATTTTATGATCAAGTGGAATAAAAATATAAGTATACATGTTCAGAATTGAGGAGTGAAATTTGTAAATTAATTTTAAAACAGATTTTCTTAAAAAGATGCCTTCTTTAATTTACCTTTGGAATCTCCTTGATAGGCCCCGCCCCAAAGTTTCGATTTTATCACTTTTGCTTAAGGGAAGGCATTGCTCATATTTTTTTCAGAACCAATATACTTATTTGCAGTAGGTCTGTGAGCATTTGTTGTATGGTTTGAAGCAACTTAATCTTTTTTAGATTTTGGCGTCTCTCTAAACATGTCCATACAGTGTTTTATTTTTGTGCATTCATTAGTTATACAATGTTGCTTAGGCTTGCAATTCCTTGTGATGTTATGTACCTGAAGTTATTACAAGGTGCCCATAGAAATCAATATCCTTGTTTCCTATGAATGTGATTAAATTAGAACAAGACCTGGGGGCAGAATGTGATATAGGATTTTTCTACACACTTGATTTCAAAACTCCATTGAGGAGACACTGCTTTTTTAATCGATTCTCTTGCCCTCTGTGAAGGACAATACATAAACATTTTCTAGAGGTCACTCAAAATAGGACTCACAGCCTAAGAAGGCCAGTGTGAGGGTCTCCTGCACATTGCGGTCCTTAATAGAAAGAAAACTGTCTTTTAAAATACGGAAAAAGGTAATGAAACATGGCAAGAGATGAGTAATTGCTCCAGAATTAGCCACTGTCCCTTATGAAGGATAAAATAGATTTGTTATTGAAAAATTATTAGGTGGCCTTTTAATTTCTCATCTGAAGTTTTTTATTTAAATATATATATACACACACATATATTTTTTTATCTATATCTTACATGGCTTAAATGGTGCCTTCTGTCATAATACTAAGACAAAGAGAAAAAAAAGAAAGAAAAAACAACCTCAAACACCAGTGTAATGTTTGCAGAAAGCCTTCTGGGAGCCAGGCAGGAAGATGTGTTGGCTTTGTGTCAAGCACGGCAGAGAAAACTGACGTGGACGGGAAAGGTAGCACTTCTCTCTGCATGTCAGTGGGGAGCACAAGGTCAGCCCTTCAGGGCCAAGCCGAAGAGTGTGGCTGATCTCCTCTTAGCACATTGAAAACTCTCACCAGAGGACAACGAAATTACAGCTAATATTTGAATGATTGGTTTAAAAATTCTTTTTTAAAAACTGTTTTATTATTTTTGTTTTAGAGAGAGAGTGTGAGCAGTGGGTGGTGGGGCCGGGAAGGGCTGGGAAGGGACTTAGACCCGGAGCAGGGACTCTCTCGAGCCCTTGTCACTTGGATTTCCCCTTTAGTGTGTGTGTGTGTGTGTGTTTCCTAATTATTTGCACCTACTTTTTAAAGACACGCCTCGGTAAACCAGTCCACACTATGTGGGGAACAAGCTAGAGGATGAATACCTAGAATTGGCAGAATTCAGTTCTCCCAGTGCCTTGCAACAGGCAGCGTGGCGGAGTGCTGTAGGAACTCAGCTACTGCGGGATGCGGGGTCGGGCTGGTGGTTTGGAGAAGAGCTCCTGCGCAGGGACGCTCTCGGGGGCAGCCGTGTGCTGGGCCAGCTCCGCACGTCCCGGTGCGGAGAGAGCGGCCCGGCGCCCAGGTCGGGAAGGGACCCGCGGGAGGCCGGGGCGGGAGGGCGGCGGTGCTGTGCTTGGTCTGCTGACTGTGTCTAGTGGGTTCAGACGCATCACGGGGGGCCCTTGTGCCGTCTCACTGTATTATGGTCTCCGAGTGACCTTGTCCGACCTTGTCCGAGACGACGTCCGGCAGGAGACCCCGTGGCCGCCCGCGGTGGCCGCGCCGAGCCCTCCTTCCAAGTCCCCGGGCGTCGGGGCTGTTTTTCCTCCTCCGACGGCGGCCACCAGCCCGGGAGGGACGGCGCCGTGTCCGGCCTGGGCCGCCTGCGCACTGTCCGATTCGGGAGGCCGTCTGAGAACCCCCAGTCCGAGCCCGGCCCTCCGGGTGCTGGTGAGGGTGTGTCGGTCTGAACGCAATCTCGACTCGACGGGTTCCGGCTATGACTTTCCAGGGTCGCGGACCTTTCCCGCCGGGGCCTCCGCTCGCCCTCGTGCCTCCGGCCGCACGCGCGTGTGAGCTCCGGGCTTCGCAAGGTCAGGGCCGGGGGAGGAGCGCCGGCCGCGGCGTCCGGGCCAGCCTCGGTGCGTGGCCGCGTCCCCTGACCCCCAGCTTTACCACCGGCCCCGAGGGGGAGTTCGCACAGTGGGGCCCGATGCAGCCGTGAAAACCCCCGGGGGGCTCCTCGGTGGGCAGCGGGCCTCCCCCCGCCCCCCGCCCCGGGCACGTCACAGGGCAGGCCGGGGAGGGCCCGACGGAGGTCAGGGCAGGGGCCCAAGTCCCTCGAGGGGCAGGTGGGAGGGCCCTCTAGCCCAGGGCGCCCGGGGGCACCGTGAGCCTGCCGGGGCGCAGGAAGCCAAGGCCTCGTCGAAGGAATCTGGAAAACAGGTTCAACCTTAGAAGATCTTCCTATATTTGCAGAGGAGCTGAAACCCCGTTATCAAATAAATGCAGATTCTGCTTACTCCTGGATGTTGGTAGTTAAGCGACATGTAAACTATTAATACACATATGGCGTTGACCAAGTAAGACGTGTCTGTGTTCCAGGCCCCGTTCGGTGACCTGGAGAGTGAAGACCCAGTTTCGAGGATTCGGTGGGAGTGGAGTCAGGTCACAGCTGCACCCCGATGCAGGAGGACTGAAGAGAAGCGGCACCTGAGCACGGCTGGGACACCCAGACATCTGCGGCACTACCCTGGGCCTCCCCCTCCTCCCCCCTACCCCCGCGGCACCTCTTCCACGGCCTGGCCCCTGGGCTGGAGGCGGGCTGAGCCCCGGGAGGGCCCGGAGACAGGGAACGCTGCAGGGGGGCGGGAGATGAGCCGCGCTCTGGTGCTTGCAGGCTCCATGGGAGGCCAAGGTCGCCTGCAGGGCCGGCCATCCCAGCACCCGCCAGGACTGCGCCAAGCTGCTTGGTCTGCGTCCGTCCAGCCGCGTGCTTGTGTCTGACCACATTAGCATCACTGTTTAAGTCATTTCAGGAGAAAGTCACCAAAATTATTTTAATTACGCCCCTAGGAAAAGATGCAATTTGCTCGTAGGTAGGAGGGCCAGTTGTCAGTTTTTTTAGTGGTCTTTGCAACACGTTTTGGGAATTCCTTACCTTGTGAGATTTGGTGGAAGGCCCAGGCCACCTAGGGCTCTGACCCTGAAGCGCCTGACTCTCCCTTCCCTGGTGGCCCCCGGGACATGGGCCCCGGGCTCAGTCAGTGCCGGAGCAGGTGACCAGGAGCTGGGGGGGGGGGTCACACGGGCTCTGGCCAGCTCTCTGGTGGCCGCAGTGTCCTCGTGGGCAAGCTGCTTACACAGGAACTGCCCGCCTCCCACCTGGAACTGGTCCTTATGGCCTCCAGTGACAATTCCTTTCATTAATTCAACTCCTGTTCCTTAATATGATCATCCTAGACAAAAACAATTATTCGTAATTATTTTCAAGTCCCTTAGTTATTAAGTTTCTATCGTGAAGATCAGAGTCCAAATTTACATGGAAGTGGTGCAGCTAATTAACTTCGAATCTGTAGTCGGATTTGTAACTTATTTGTTCTTATCTCTGTGGTGTGATAGGATTCCTTCTGCTCCTACAGGGTTCGGTTTAGCATCTCCCGTGGGGAGCTCTGTGCATCCAACAAGATAGGTGTTCAAAGTTTGATGCTATCTTCTTTATCTATATAGCACTTGGCGCCTCTCCCAAGAAAAACACTTCTTGCTGCTCTCACCACTCCCACGCCTTCCTCCTTGGGATGTGCCCCCTTGTTTCCCTTCTGGGCACCCAGCCTCTCTCCTCTCCAGCCGTCCAAACCTGCCCATGCTCAGGGCTCAGCCCCAGTCCCATCTCTGCCATAAATTCCTCGTGCTACAGTCGTCGGCAACGTTGATCACCCTCTTCTCTGTCATGTGTATTATATTCGTAGCTCACACAATGTAAAAGGAATGTTAAATAGTCAAACCTCTGGATTACTGTTTCTGGGGACATACTTGATAGTGTCGTCTGTAGAACTGTAGGATCAATGTCAGCAGTAAGAATTGCTTCCTACAAACAGAGGCATGAGAGAAAGCACTTCTCCTTCTGCAGAGCTCAGAGGGCTTGGATGCGGGTCAGAAGGAAGCAGCCCACCAGAAAGACCAAGCAGCAAGAACTGCCTCCCAGCCAGGAGCGGTGCTCGTCGGACGGGAGGGACCAAGCACACAAGGAAACGGACAGAGGAGCATCACAGCTGAGGCAGACCAACTACCTGAAGTCTGTATTTTGAACAAAAGCCTAACGAAGCAAGTGCCTTCTGGGTTATAATACTCGTCATGAAGCAGAGACACCTGCCCGGCAGAGAGAGCGGCAGGCCAGCTCTTTGATGACGGTGATGGGAAGGAAGCCCCACAGCGTGCCTCCCTGGCTAAGGCTCAGGCTTCCAGAGAGGAGTAGGGGACAGACAAGGAGCATCTGGGCCACTCGTGTGATGGGACAGTACATGACTCACAAATGACTATTACACGTCTACATGTCTCAACAGCGGTAGATCTGGGAAAGATAACGTTGGGGGAAGAAAGTCTGTTACACGACATTGCACCCAGTATGACTTCATTTGAAACCTGACAGAATTACAAACCTATACGGTAGAATGATATGTATACGGATAGAAATGTGTAAGACCATGGACTAGGGGATTATATACTATATTCCCATCTCCCAAATAGAGGGGTAGAAGGAGAATTTCAACTTTATCAGGGATGTTTTATGTCTGTAATTTAAAAAGTGGAAGCAAATATTATGAAATAACATTCCTTTCCTTCTGGGTAAAAAGTACATTATATTAATCTCTGCACTTTTATGAATACTAATTTTTTTCATATAATGATTCTTAGAATCCCATTTCATTTCTCAAAGTGATTTCTTTTTAAGTAATTAGACTCGAGCCTCTTGAGTGTTCAGCACAGAGCTCTCGCCCATAGAGCTCTGATCTTGAGACAGATGGAAATCAAGACTTTATAGTGAAGTGGGATGGAAAGGCAGACCCCATCTGGATGAGGACCCCCGGGACGGGGCTTAATGAGCACATTTACTCTGTGTCACTGCAAGCTTCTGAGGACATTAGCAGTCTACCAGTGACCACTGCTAGGAATTACTTCAAGGAAGTTTCTTGGAGGTCAGAGATCTCATTCTCTGGTGAGGGGATGATTTAAAAAAGTAAAAAACACTAAAGGTGCATTAAGTAAATAATAAAAAAAAAGTTCAACATTAGGGAGTTTTAAGACATAGTAAATTATGAGATTTCCCTGGTGAATTACGTACTACATTCTCCCCTTCTCTGATGGGCAGCATTGCAAAACATAAAGAATAAAATAAAATAAACCCTTCTTACCTTACCGTTGACCTGATTGGTTCCCTGTGATCCCAATAACGGTGCGGGGTGGGCTTTGCCCCTCCCAGTGTGCTGGGACCTGAAATGGAAGGCCTACGGTGAAGGTAGTCCCAAGGAGTCGGGGCGAGGAAAGGCAAGAGTGCCGCGTGGAGCCTCTCGGTGTCCGCTCTCATGGTGGTCGTGGGGGGAGAGGGCAGAAACTGCTAAAGAAAGATTGCCGACCTCACGCCACGGAAGATCAAATCGGTGAGATACTCGGAGCTCAGAGAGTTGCCATCTCCAGTTCTTCCCTGCCATCCACACCTCAGATAGCTTCCGTCAGGTCTCTCTTCCCTTTCCACAGAACCTGCTCGACCCAAGATGACTAATGGCCTCCCTGAAGCCTAACCCAAGAGATCGTTTTCAGTCATTTTATGATGTCCAGGCAGCGTTTAGTAGCACTGACCATTACCTTCCAGATCTTCTCTGCCTCTAGGCTTCCATGGTTCCACATCCCGCTGGTGTTGCTGCGACCTCTCCGGCCCCGTACATTCCGATGTACCCTGAGCATCTGTCCTAAGCCTCGATCTTCTGTCTGGGTTGCAAAGCCCCGCAGACCATGTGCCGGGCAGGCCCGTGGGCTCCCAGGGGAGAGAGCCGTGGCCCCAGCTCCTCCTGAGGCTCGCGCTGAGCTTCAGAGACGCAGCCCAGGAGGAAGCTGGTGTCCAGTGACCTCAGATACCCTGAAGGCATGGAAGCAACCAGACAGGAGAAAGCCCTGTCATCTCCCGGCACGCGGGGGCTGGGAGGGCCGCCGGGTCCTGAACTCCCTACTGAGAGTGGAACAGTCCCATCAGGGTTAGAAACGCAAAGCACAGTTGGGTAAGATGCTCTTCATAAGGATCACGTGGAAGGACCAAGTAGCAGTGAAGCTAAATGGACAAAGGTAAGATTACAGGGTACGATGTTAACATTTGCCGAGAGAAGTTCTGAAGAACTGGGACATAGAAGATAGAAGAACAGAGATCATAATCAACAAAGAAGATAAGTCAAAACATCGCGAACTAAACAATGGAGCAGACACGGAGTACACATATTTCCTGGTGTGCAAACAGATCTTGAGAAAAAGAAAAATAATTATGACATGTTATAATTATAATATCATATAATATATATTATGTAATATATAATATATGAGATAATTGTTATAATTAGACTATATATTATATTTATGTAATGTATAATATATGAGATAATTGTCAATTATAACATATAATATATATTATGTAACATATAATAACATATAATATAATATATAATATAAATAATAATTACAATAATGCCATATAACATTTATATAACATAAATATAACACGCTTTTTTAAAAATGCACTAATTAAGTAGGAGGAAAAATAAGCATCCGTGTTGAGGACTCAACTCGTTTAATCAACGAGTCATATTTCATGAAGATATAATAGGTACCCTTTCAACAGAGAATATGCATTCTTTGTGTGACCGTAGAGAATTTATAAAAATTCATCATATACCTTGATAAAAAAAATCCTATTAAAATGCCTAAGCAGAAAAAAAATATGCCAAAACAGAAATTGCACTGAAGAAATTGGAAAGTAAAATAAATAAATTGGCATTAAAGGAGATAAGAGGAGGATATAAATACATGTAAAAGCTGAAAATAGAACGGAAATAGAATAATTGTCACCAAAATATGGATTTCTGAAAATATCTTGCGAGTAAATAAGACTGATTTGGTTAGTGACTAAAACATGATGAGAGAGACATATTTTTAAAAATAAGAAATGAGACAGAAAAGAAAGAATTAAGAATACTTTGTGGCAATAAACTACAACTTTCAGAGACGTGTAATGGCTGGGTGATCTGGGCATACATGTACCACACCCCTGCCCCGAGGAGACTTGAACCGGTGGATGTGGTTAGAGAGCATCGTGAAGGTAACGAGGCATCTGTAGGGTCAGCTGTCTGTTTAGCAGAGTGAGAAGGCCGCCATGCCTCCCAGGGCTCCACACCCATGACTGGGTCAGACTTGGCCAGATTCGTGGGACCAGCCCTCCCACCTTAGATCCTCCTTCATGAGCCTGGCCACCCATGGACTGGCATTTTTCCTGTCTCCGCTTTACAATTTTCATTAAGCTAAACAAAATAGTCCCGAATGGTGGAATCAGAGAGGGATTTAGAATCTGTTGGTAGGAAGTGAGACAGGAGGGGCTTCCCGTTGTGTTCCTGACCTACAGTTCTGGGAAACCCTCAAAATACCGAAAAAGCACTCATGTGTTCTGGAATGCACGCTTCAGATCAGGCTGATATTACTTCTTCAGTTTCCTAATCTCCTCAGCAAAATCCACGAAGGCACGCAGGGTCGTGGTAGATTATGCCAAAGGTGGATGTGGTGATTTTCTGTGTGGCTTAGAACGTTGTTCAGTAGAGAAGGGCTGACTGCACCATCTGAAATATTGAGTGAAAGTGCAAGTAAAATCTTCCCTACACTTATCTCTATCAGCAATGCCAGTTTCAGTAATCCTTTCTGATTATATATAAATTTGAGATGGATTTTTCCATTTACTTTGGCACATCTATCCATCTAGCTAAAGGCCCCGCAGGACAGAGTGTCTATGCTCCTCTTTGTAATTTCGGCCACTAGGCATACATTTTTCTGCCAAGGAAAGAGGAAAGTTAACCGTGACCTTGAGAACACACTCCCTCAATCTCGTTTATAAAACAGGGATAACAATACCCAGTTTCCAGAATTGGAGATAAAGAAGGTAAAGCATCTAACACATAGAGGCAATGCAATAAATGACGGATTCATTTCACGGTCCCTGTGATCCTGACTTAGTGTATCTTTATAACTGGAATCTCTTAGATATCAGTTCTCTAGCAATCGTCCTTAAGTAGAGCATTTCCTCATTACTTTGAGTCAAAGACAAATCTATCTTTTAACTGATATTTAAAAATCATCCTTTCTCATAAAATATTAAATACATTTAAAACATGGCAGTTAAATGTATTCCCTTTAAATAGGGAGCAAAAAGTGTTATCCAAATGTTTGGGTCACTTTTGCATTTATTTTATACCATCCAACTATGAGAGATATTTTACTTCATTTTTTCTCAACGACTATGCATTTGACACTGCTGCGGATTCGACTTCCTATTTCAGCTTTATTGAGGTACGACTGACAAAACTGTAATATATTGAAGGTATCCAGTGCGATGATTAGGTATGCGTGTACGCTGTGAAAGTATTTTCACCATCAAGATAATTAACACATTCTTCACTTCATCATCTATCTAATCTATCTTTTCATTGTTTTGCAGGTGGCCGTCCAGTTTTCTCATCATCATTTATTAAAGAGACTGTCCTTTCCGATTTTTCTTTCTTATACGTTAGTGGATTGATCTAATCGAAACACATGAATACATCCGATGCCAAAACTTAGTGTGGATTTAACCTCAATGACAACCCTAAAAAAGTGTCGGTCAGGAGAAAGATACACATCACTTTACTTTTCCCTTTTGTGGAGGGCAGCTGACACGACTACTCCACCCCCCCCGGGGTCAGCCGTGGCCTCGGCATGAGAGCCCACCACAGGAGAAGGGCCCCCGGAGGGAGAGCCTGGCCTCCAGATGCAAGGGGGGTTCGGTTCTTGTGTGCTTGCGGTTGAAATCCACGGTGGTCACGGCCTTGTGCTTCCCCAAACTCACGAGTTTTAATCAGACATTTCTCGCTTCTTCAGAAAACCTTTCTGTTGCGTTGTGACTTGGGACAATCAAGTCTTTTCTTCTAATGTCTTCGAAGAAAATGCTATCCTGTTTATGTTTGCTTTCAGAGAATTAAAAAACAAAACAAAAACCTCAGCACTCTTAACACTTCCAAAACATCCGTCTTTTACTTTACCGTCATAATCTAAGTGGATTTGAATGAAGGATCCCTTCGGAAGACTTCAGAAGCTTGAAGCAGTTTGCAAGGAAAGTGCCAGGTAAACACTTGAAACCTGAGATCCTATTTCTGACGGAGCTTATAAATCACGGTCTAAGAGCCACTGTAATTTCGGGGGGTTCTACGTATAGGCAGATGGTTTCTTAGCGTAAGTCCCATAAAAGAACAATAACAGTCAATCGGAAAGTAAAGGAAAAGAAAAACGCTAAGACCAATATAATAATAATTTTTTTTATCAGTCTGCTTGATCCTGCCTACACTTTTTTTTTTTTTCTGCCTACACTTCTTATTTTTACTTCTCAACTACGGAGGCTCCTCACAGCGGCTGATTGAAACTGGTTCCCAACAGGAGCAGGTTTCTAAATTATCTCTCCTTTAAGCCACTTATTATAGTACCTGGTTAAGAAAGACCCCACAAGCAAAACAGATAAAGTGACAAATACCATATAATTTATCTCTGGCCCCTAATATAAATATATATCCTTCTGTATCTGTGACATCAAGAAACACTGGTTTGTTTTCTTCCCAGCGAGCGCATTTGCATTTTGTAATAGAAACCCCTTGGCGAAGGACCTCACAGTAACTCCATGTGTTTCCGGTGCCCTTTGCCGCTCTGTAAAAAGGCAAAAAAAAAAAAAAAAAAAATGTATGCACTTGTTTAACTTGAATTCTTCACCACTAGAAAAAGAAGTCTTAGACTTTTTTTTCCTTTGTAAAGTAAGGGGAACTCGTGAAAACACAGAATTTGGCAGTTTTAAAAAAAGCATAGTGGTTAGTTTTTGCTTTTGTTTCTGTTTTACAACGAAACAGGCATATACTGAAATGTAATAAAAGCCAAGACTGTTTTACTCACTTTTTCAAGATGGTCTCATTAAATCAACCCAACTATTTTATTTTAGGAAAGTCTGCTTGCTCTTTAAATGCCATTTTCTTGCTCACTTCCCATTTCCCTTTGTCAGCATATCTGGAACAACTTTTTAGGAAGTTGGGCTAATTTCATTCTCCGGTTCAATTAAACTAGTATTATCACAGAGCTAACAAGGGCCACCTGCAACACCAATAAAAACAGTTTTAGAAGTCGCCGGTGCTGCTGTCACTAACAGTGTGATGTGACCGGAGAGCAGACGTGAAGAGCATTTTACGAAGGTCGGCGAAGCATTAGAGCTGCCATCCCTGTGCTTCGTGGCAAGGATTCCGGAGTCTTAATTGCTGACCGAAAAAAGAGATGAGGAAGCACTCTGTCTTCTGGCCTCTTTTTATAAGCACCTGATCAGATCGTGAAATGTGCACGGATTGGTGGTGGCCTCAAGATAATTAAATTGCATTTGATTGGGTCATTATTTGAGCTAGAAACTCAGATACGGGGTCCAGAGTCCATCGTTTGCCTTGTGAATGAAAATTCCCTGGATCTCAGGTCTCTAGACCTGAGATGGTCTAGCTGGTTGGTTTTGGAAGGTGAAGTTTCGCACCTACCCAGTAGACCCGGGCTGCCCGAGTATTTAAGAGTGCACGTTACCTGCCTTAACGATGTCCGAGGTAAGCCGCCAATGACGTTATCAGAGGGCTGTTACTTTATGCACAAGGAAATGCTTAGGCAACCACATGATTGTTAAGATACAAATATTGAAATTATAGTTTGACTTTACAGTTTGTTCTCAGTCAACCGTGGTGTTACGTCACGTTGGAAATCTATTTGCACGACTATTTAATACAAATGCTTTATCAAGGAGCCCACGTTTTACATAACATACTTTTAAAACTTTTGTCTTTTCTGAGAATGACGGCTACTTTTTGAAATGTGTGCATGTGGCTCCATTGCAAACCTTTGAAGAATTTAGCACTGAAAGTTTCACTGTAGCTTAAAATACTTCAAACACCTTGAAAAAGTAAATGGAGCATTAATGCATAAATAATTCAGATCTGTTTTAATTAGAGACAATTTTGAAAGCTGAAAAAAACCCGCATTATATTAGTACTTTACTGATTTGGGAGAGAAAAAAGAATCTCTTGCTCAATGTCAAATCAGAGACAATTACATACCAACAGAGTGCAATTACATTGAACTGCTCACGACGTAGCCGAGATCTCTAGGTGGAGAGAGGTAGTATTCAGGATACGTGCTTTGAAGTGTAGCTCTGCACGGTCTTGCTCGGGAACAAGAGAAGGCATGACATAGGTTAGTGTTGCAGAGAGGTCATGATCTAGAGGATGTAAGTATAACGTGGAGCAGAGGACATTGGCTCGTAAATACATATTTCCAAGAAGGCAACTTAATGAGAAAATAGAGATCAAAAAAATACGGCAGCTTTGTTTATATCTATCACTTTATAATCTATTAAAACATAGATATATACACTCGGAAACATGCCTAGTAATCATTTCTCATGATTAATAACTTTAAATATACTATATAAAATAATAAATCATCGCTACACCAAAATATTACTAGTTAAAAAAATAGCGAGCACAGATATTTAATTTATACTCGCACTTTCCCAGTCAGCATTTTGATTAAAGCATTGGATAATCTGAGGCTAATGCATTGTTTTCTCATGCCAAATTGTAATTTTATTTATTATATTTAATCAACTAAAACAGGATTCATTTTAAGGCTTATTTTATGTACCATAAGAAAGAAAACACGCTGCCAATTAACTTATAGCATGCCATCGATATGAGGACAGTCTGATTTCACTGATGATAAAGTGTGATAAATATGTGTCTCTGTGAATTGAGGAAATGTGGTGTCTATTGCACAGCTGGTTCGGTGGAAGCCGATCGTGAGATGGGGATCAGCCGTCGGTGTGAACTCGTGCCATCAGCACCCATACGGGACCGAAGGAGGCAGGCCTGACTGGGAGCAGCGAGCCCCCGAATGGTGAGCTACTCACAGCAAAGACCTCCCCTGCCATCCAGGGAGCTCTGGGGCTGGGGGCGGCAGGGGGCCCCCAGAGTTCTCCTCAGTTGGAAGAGGACGTGGTCTGAAAAGTGTGGCTGTTCTCTTCAGCCTCAGACCAAGGGCATTTGGGAAAGGCTGGAGACACTTTTGGTTCTTACAAGGGGGGTGAGGAAGCTACTGGCTTCTAATGGGCAAAGACCAAGGATGCTGCCAATACCCTCCCCTTCACGGGACAGCCCCCAACCCAAAGAGCTCGTCAGTCCAAGATGGCGGTAGTGCTAAGGGTAGGAAACCGTGCCTGGGCAGTGGCGGGGCTGGGCGGGGTGGGGGGGGGCAGATCTCGTGGCACACCACAGCGGGCATTACACTGTCCCATCTTCCAAAACCTTTGGCTGCTAGAAAATCGGATATAGGCAGCAAATTAGGGGGAAAAAAAAAAAAAGAGATGGTTTCTAATTTTAAAAGCACTGCTAATATAGAAAGAGTAATTTTTATTGCAATGGAAGGCTATTAGGGATCATGCATAAGGAATATCTCCCTTTTATGAGATACTTGTTGCTCCAATGTAAATTGGAGGCAGGGTTTTCCACAATGAACTGAAACCCACTGATTCTGCTGCACTTGGCCAGCAAGTCGTGGCCAATGCATCTTGCCAGGAGCCCTTTGATCATAGGTTTTCGTTAATCAAGGTCTTAAGAATGGAGTTCCATTGCCTTGTTACAGATTTGACCCTGCATGACAACTAATAGCCTTCACCAAACTGCATTTCCAAATATTATTTACCTGTATTCCACACCTCCTGGGTCATGGTGAGTTTCGGACCGTCGTAAATCAGCTGTCGGGAGTGTCTTGTTTGGATTTCCAGGCAAGGAGTCTGGCAGTGTCAACATCACTGAATTATCACTTCAAATAATTGCACAGATTCTCCTATAGTGTGAAAGATCATAGCGTATTATTGTTGTAGTAAAAATATGTGGGATGTGCACATTGAACGTGTTTATGCTGGTGATCAAGACAGAAGTTTCACACACTTCGAAAATTAAGATAGTGAATTAGTTTTGTTACACAGGACAAATCCTGGGCCTCATTCTGAAACTGAACCTAAGCCAGTCACCCCTGGAGTTCATTATAAAGAAAAGAAAAACAGAACAACAATAAATGTAAAAAGTGATTATAGCAGGGAAATATTTTTTTTATTTTACTTTATGTAGTTTTTATTGAAGGGTAGTTGACACACATGGTACCATTAGTTTCGAGTATATAACATGGTAATTCAATAACTGTATACTTTATATTTTGCTTACAAGTATAGCTGCCCTCTGTCACCATGCACCCCTTTGACAATGCCATTGACTGCATTCCCTATGCTGTCCTTTCATCCCCATAACTTAGTCTTTCCATAACTGGAAGTCTGTAACTCCTACTCGCCTTTGCCCATTTTGCCGATTCCCCCATCCCTCTCTCTTCGGGCAACCATCAGTTTGTGCTCTGTATTTATGGGTCTATTTCTAGTTTTTGTTTGTTTGTTTATTTATTTGTGTTTTGGATTCCGTATGTAAGTGAACCCATATGGTATTTGTCTTTGCTTGTCTGACTTATCTCCCTTAGCATAAGACCCTCTAGGTCCATCCATGTTGTTACAAAAGGCAAGATCTCATCCTTTTTTAAGGCTGAGTAGTATTCCATTATCTACATATTTAATATATTATACCTTCTTTATCCATTCATCTATTAATGCACACATGGGCTGCTTCCATATCTTGGCTATTATAAATAATGCTGCAATAACCATATGGGTACACATATCTTTTTGGATTAGTGTTTTCATTTTCTTGGATAAATACCCATTAAGAGAACTACTGGATCATATAGTATTTCTGTGTAACTTTTTTAGGAACCTCCATACTGTTTTCCAGAGTGGCTGCACCAGTTTGCATTCCCACCCAGAGTTCCCCTTTCTCCACATCTTTGCCAGCACTCGTTGCTTCTTGTGCTTCTGAGTTTGGTCATTCTGACGGGTGTGAGGTAATATCTCATTGTGGTTTGATTTGTATTTCCCAAATGGTAAATGATGTGGAGCATCTTTTCGTGTGTCTCTTGAGCATCTGTATGTCTTCTTTAAAAAAATGTCTGTTCAGCTCATTTGCCCATTTTAATCAGATTATTAGTTTCTTTGGGGTTGAGTTGTATACATTCTTTCCTTATTAAATATGTCACTTGTCAATACCTTTTCCCATTTAGTTGGTTGCCTTTTCTTTTTGCTGATGGTTTCCTTCACTGTGCAGAAGCCCTTTATTTTGATGTAATCCCAATAGTTTATGTCTGCTTTTAGTCCCTTTGCCTGAACACACGTGTCTAGAAAACTGTTGCTAAGGTTGATGCCAAAGAGAATATGGTCTGTTTTTTTCTGGGAGGTTTATGGTTTCAGGTCTTACATTTAGGTCTTTATTTTATTTTTTTAAAGATTTTATTTATTTATTTGACAGAGAGAGAACACAAGCAGGGGGAGCAGCGGGCAGAGGAAGAAGGAGAAGCAGGCTCCCCACTGAGCAGGGAGTCCGATGTGGGACTCGATCCCCGGACCCCGGGATCATGACATGAGTTGAAGGCAGACACTTAACTGACTGAGCCACCCAGACGTCCCACATTTAGGTCTTTAATCCATTCTGAGGAAAATACTTTGATGCAAATTCCCAAACATCTCAGGTTTATTTTGAAGCTTAATAATATGTTTCTTTGCTGAGACTAAAGTCCCCTTAAGCCACAAGCAGCGAACAAGGCTGGCCGCCTGCATCCCCAGCCTGCCTTGGAGCAGGGACTACCAGTGAAACGAGCTCCTCATCGGCTCCGGCACAGTGGCCGGCCCAGCTCGGCACCCAGCACCCAGCAGCATCCCTTGTACGGCTGGAGAAGGGGACGGTGTCCCTGAGGGTGGCGCACGCTTCAGCCGAGAGCAGCAGCCCCTCCTGGGGGCCAAGAGGATGGACCCCAGCAGGCGCCGTGCTGGGCAAGCCCACCCGCCCACGCATTCAGCTTTCCAGGAGGACTGATGGCCCTGAGCGCTGGCCCATTTTCGCGAAACAGGTTTCAGTTTCCAAAAGGCTGTGCCCTGCAGAGCAGCTCCCCTCCAGGCCGTCCTGCTGCGGGACACCTGTGAGGCCCGCCTCACCTCGCCCCACACGAGGCTTCCTTTTCGCACACTTGCTTCGGTTATCAGAAGAGAGGCCGCCCTTGCAGATACCATTAGTGACCCCGAAAACTGCTCATCGGCAAAATGACTTAAACCCATTACTTCCTGGGGCACCTCCATGGGGAATCCCATGCATATGGGTCACAGAAGGCATCGTGCGATGTCTTCCAAGGTTTGCCCGTTTACGAAGTGCTTTTGTATCTTTGTGGTGCTGTGGTTTTCATTTTATCAATATTAGCTTCATTTTTCTGCTCTTTTTTTTTTTTTAATTGCAATACTCGTGTGCTCAGTGACTGAATTTAAATGTTCAGGACTTTTCGGCCGTACCTGGAGTGTCGGCAAGCCCTTGTCCACAGGTGTGTCCTGCCTTCTCATTGGTGGGATTATGAAACACGTTGGACATTTGTGAACAGCAAGCCCCACTTTCACTGGGTTTCTCCGTATTCTGTGTTCCTCACTGATGTGACTTCTCCTGGGCAGATGCATATTCTGAGCACAGGAAAGCCGGTCTGTACTGTCTTCCAAGCTGGAGAGCCGTGCACAAGGACCAGAGAGAACACACGAGCAATTCACGAAGAACTAGGGTCTATCTCACATCGAGAATTTTAACCTGAAATTTAACGTCTCTTTGTTATTTATTATAATCCCATTTTACTAATTTCTATTCCTTTCTGGAAATTAAAACCAGTCATTTATGTCACTTAATTCAACTGGTATGTTTTTAAAGAGGCATAATATAAAACTATTTCTATATCAGCAGAGCGAGTTGCAGTGGCAGAACTAATGGTATGTTGGCGAACCTCTCCTGCGGAAATTTTCTTGAAAACCTTCATTTTCACGAGTGCAATTATAGCACGATCCTTGTTTTGTTTAAAGAAAGAAAAAGCACTGTTGGGTGTGAAGAGATCATTCCCTTTGGCAAGATGGTTTCAAAGTCTCCATGGGACCAGCCCGTCTCTGAGCTGCCGTGGAGCCTGCAGCCACTTCTAGAAGGAGCAGGGATTTCTGCGATGAGACAGAGAAGGCCCGCCGCCCCGAGGGGCTGCTGGGGCTGAGAAGGGGCATCCCCAACACGGTCAGAGGGGCCTTCGGGCGCCAGCACCACGCGCATGCACACTGGGCTTCCAGCGCTGGGGGGCAGCTTGTCCCCGAGACCCCCCGTGCGCTCCGCTCCCTGGGGCTGGTGTGGCTGCTCCGCCCGCTCGGCCCAGAGCCCTGCTGAGAACTGGAGATGCCGTGCCCCCGATTCCTGCCGATGCGAAAAACAACAACAACGACAACAAAACCCCAAAGCCAAAACGGCTACATTTATTGTCCCTTATGATAAATTTCTAATGTTTTAGGAACTAAGAAAAACTTTGTCTCCCCGTGAAGGGTTGTCGTGATTCCCTCTGACAGTCAATTGGACCAGGATTTAAACTCTCAAGTCGTCCCAAGAGTTCACCTATGCCTTTACTTTGTTTAAGCCTTGTTTACCTCGTCATAATTAATTTTTAAATAGCCACATTATTTTAAATCATCTCAGTATGATTTGTCTTTTGTGTATGGTGTCTTAGGGTCTTAGGCTCTTTTTTTTTTTTTTTTTTTTGTAGGAGAAGGAGGGTAGATGGAGGGTTGAAGCAGCCCGCGCGGGCCCTGGGACGCGGGGAGAGCCAGAAGCCAGCATGTGGACAGGAGAAACCCCAAAGCAGCCGCACCCCACAACCTCAGCAACCCGGTGCTTGCCCTTCCCAGACACGTCTGGTCACGGCCGGCCCAGCCCTGGCCCTAGGGACGGCAATACCTGTCCTCTCCCAGGATGTCTGGAAGACTGTTGCTGGGGTCCAGGACCTAAGGGCTACAGTCGTCCTAACCGCACACTTTTCACAGTTTTTTATAGCTTGAGAATTTAGGACTCCCACGGCCGTATATGACCCTGTGTCTTTTCTTCGGCTGACATGGAGATGTGAGAGAGGGCAGGGAAAGACTCAAGGAGAGGGTTCTGGTTCCTCTCCTCTCCATTCTTGTTTCGGGTTATGGGGTGGGGGGGGGCAGGTTTCATTTTCCAGATCCGAGGACACGGCTGGTGTCACCCCGTCTGTGTCCTCTCTCTCAGAGGATGGATGAGTCTTTGGAAAACACAGAACACCTGAGATTAACCTCAAGGCTCAAAGGCAGAGTGTTTGACTCTGTTGCAAAAACTGTATGAACACGAGTATATTTTTAATAAAATAGAACAACCACTTGTGGTTTTTGTAAACAACCCTTTATAGTAAATTAAACAACTTTTAGTAAACTTTGCTCTAGTTTGGCCACGATTCCCAAGTATGTGGAATTTAGGGCAGAACTTAGGGAAGTGAATGGTCTCAAAGTGTTTCTCCATATTGCATGTATGTTTTTCTTTCCATACTGCCATCCCATAATTTATATTTACATTTTAATAACGCATAGCAGATTGCATTAAACTGTAACATAGAAGAACAGAGCAACTCGTAACATCATAGTCATAATTTTTTAGGTTAAAACAATGTATGCCAATGGTACAAAGCTGTATGGTGTGGATGGATAAGCAATATCTTGTTTAAACCTGTCATTGTCTGCAGAACATTCTTTTCTAGAGTTATACTCTTAAAATCTACTGTAGTGGGCTCTCTAGTGCATATATATCAGCATCCTTTTGCAAGGCAATCCTAGCAGTGAAATGCCTGTGTCAGAAGGGATGTGGATTTTGGTCATCCTTCCAAATTACCTTCTCCAGAGATCA
>CM052892.1:80231053-80257449 GCA_028534135.1 Potos flavus | reverse complement strand
TTTTGGAAATTGTCAGGAGGATAATATGAATATTTATTTTGATTGACATAACAAGGGGCATGTTTAAAAAAGTAAATATCAGATTATAGAAATACGATGCCGCAAAGCTGAGGTATTGTAATGTTGATAAGCAATATTTACCATTTGCATAATATACAGAGTTCTCTACAAGTTTTACAATAAATAGAATATCAGCATAAAACATTGTTTTGAAAAGACAGAGAAGAGGTGAAGGGGATTTAGAGACACAAACTTTTAGTTATAAATAGGTCCCAGGGATGAAAAGTTTAACAAGGGGATACAGTCAATAATATAGTGACAAGTTTGTATGACAGGTGACAGATGGTAACTAGGACTTATTGTAGGACCACTTCATAAAGTATGTAAATATCCAATCGGTGTGTTGTACACCTGAAACTAATACGATATTGTATGCAAGCAAAAACTTAAAAAAATAAAATGAAAAAATAAGACAGAAGGGGAGGAAAGGAGGGGACTACGTGAATGTATGTAATAAATATAGAACCGATAACCAGGTTTGTTACTCACTAAGTCCTGAGAAGTGATGCAGGAGTAGAAGTCTATTCAATTCAGATGGGCTACCCGTAAGGAATCATCTGGAAGCATTGTTATGAAAGGAAGAAAAATAGGAGTTGGCGCTGTTCTGGACGTGGGGAGATGCAGCGGAGGAGCGCCCGAAGGCCGGCGGCGCCCTGACATCGGGAGGCTGAGTGCTGGGCCTGGAGCTCACGGGAACGAACAGAAGAATTACCTTCTAACTGGAGGAGGAATCGGAGAATGACCGTAGCACATCACAGCCTGAGCTTTAACGATCTATTTGCCATATGGCATAGCAGCATTTTCCTACCCAGAAGCACCCCGGGAAACGCGAACTTTAGAACTTTCTTCGTACCAAAGCATCGACCCCTTAAAATGACACTTCCACGTTCCCCAGGAAATGTCTGCGGGATCCCTCGAGCACTGAGGGAGGCTACAGCCGCTGGTCCTCTCCATGAAACTGTCTCTTTGGGGATGCTCTAAATCTCTTCTTCCTCTCTCCAATTCTCCTGTAATTGCTTGACTGCCCTTAAGCTCAGGATTGGACGTTCTGCTTTGATTTGAGAGGCCTTGGGGACATATAACGGAACCGAGAATCACAGTTTATGACACTGACATCACATCTATGGGATAATAGTCTGAGAACTTTTTTAAAAAATAAATTGGAGAAGATCTGAAAGTGAATGGGACTTTGGGGCATTACCAGCCCTGTTCATGGTCTGGCTCGATGGCGCACAGACACCTGGATGGGGGGAGAGGAAAGGATGCCGCTGAGACTACACCCTGTTGGGAGAAATGACAATATTTGAGCCCTCTCAGATGCCAAGGGAATTGAGATGGTGTAATCCATCTCAGAGTCACAAGACAACAATTTTCCCGGGGGTGGAAAATGAATAATTAAGAATAACTTGGTAGTGATTGTGGCGATGACCTCGATAGGACAACCATCTGTGGTTAGCCCATCATTTCCACTGCATGGAAAGTAACTTCTCCTGCTGTTATAACGGCTCAAAGGAGCAAAAGTGCTCACTGGGAGTTGCTCTGTAAGCTTTCGTCTGGACCCGAGGAAATTCTGTGCTGTTTACTGCCCAGAAGGCTGGTAGCAGCAGCATCTGTGGTCTTCCGTCCTACCCCCTGTGGCCGCGGACAGACAGAGTCCAACCGAAGGTCTTTCACTCGCAAAATGCTCTCGTGGTTACACTAATTCACAAGTTGTTCCCGAGATCGACACGGAGAACAGCGACACTTGCAGTGTCGCTGAGAAGACTCCTATTTTCTTCTCCAGAATCCCTGTTCTCAGATCAATGTCTTCTTTTCCACAGATTCGAGGAGAAACACACTTCAGAGAAGAGAGAGGAGACACACCAGCCCACAACTGTGGTCTTGCCTCGGCCATCAGCGCCGTGCAGGGACCCTGCAGGGTTTTTCGGGGGGTTCCTGTGGCATCTGATTGGCTAAAAGGAAAAAGAAACACGGCTGGACAAGTGTCCCCATTGTGTTAGCAAGAGGTGTGTGAGAAACAAGTGTGGCGATTTCTCTGTTTAATCAGATGTTTGCCATAAAGTCGGTTGAGGGGCTTTGTATCCAAATCTATCTTCTTTATCGGAGCTCCAGAAGAACTGTTTTAGTGCTATTGTATGTTTTAAGGCACTTCTGGTATTTTGGGGCCACACTTGGACACCAGGACAGCAAAGGTGGAGTTAGAGGATTGTGAGCGGAAGAAGGAAGAGGGGCCAAGCGACAAGGAGAATCGGGGAGTCCCCGAACCCTCCCCTCCTGGGACATCGCGCCCTGCTCACTTCCTGCCCTTTCTCTGTCCGCTCCGCAGCCTGGAGCGTGGCTGGATGGCAGGTTGGGCCCTAGATCTCACGGCATTTGAATGTGTGAATAGAAAGGTAGCCTGGATTTCCAGCCGCAGGTCTAGAGCACGGAGCAGGGAGAGCTCAATGAGAGCGCAATTCGGAGGACTTGGAGCCACAGCCAGAAAGAACCTGATAATGTGTGTGTGTGTTTGGGGGGTTTCTCTAGAGAAGCGGAGCCCAGAGGATAGTATAAAGAATTGGCTCACATAGTTCTGGAGGCTGAGAGCCCGACCATCTGCGATCAGCAAGCGGGAGACCCAGGCGGGGGAAGGGAAGAGCCACGGCGCGCTCAGAGTCAGGGAGGCAGACAGAGGGAGATCTTTCTTACTCAGTCTTTGGCTCTCCTCAGGCCTTCAAGGGGCTGGAGCCCATTCATGGCGGGGCTGGGATGGGGGGCAGTCTGCTCTATTCAGTTTCCCGATGCAATGTTAATCTCACGCAGAAACACCCTCACCGGCATGCGGAGACTAATGCTCAACCCAGCACCGGGCGCCGCGGCTGAGTTAAACTGATATATAAAATTAACGCTCGCAGAATGCTCTGTTACATCAGCAGAACCCAGAGCAGGACAAGATCAAGCGCCTAGAGCTTTATCTCCACTGAGTGAATATGTAGGAAAAACAACATTTTGGCTCCAACGTAGTAATTATGTTCTCTAAGTGAAAAAAAAAAGCAAGGGGCTTAACTGAGAGATTAGTTTATTTACTGAAATTCAATAAATAGCTTTCTACCGACAGCTGATTGACATGTTTGAGGTGTGCGTGTGATCACTGTACCACCGGTGACTTAATTTATGTAACCTTCCCAGTAACAGAACTGAAGTAGGAATAAAAATCTTCCTAAAAATTAAATAGGTGTGTGCATATATATATGTCATTTCAACCAACAATTTCTTTCGGTGCCGGGTGCTGTGGTAGAATTTTGCACACACTCATCATTCAGCCCTTACGACAGCCTCAGGGGGGGAGACACTGAGGCTCGGGAAGGGTCCCGCTCGGCCCCAGCCACGTAGCCGTGAGGCCGGGGTTCCGGTGCTTACGAGCTCCCCGGGGAAAGGCCACTGGGCGTCTCTCGGAGGGTCGCCCGAACCAAGGTCGGAGCATGACTGCGCCAAGCACACATCCATCATTCAGGCTCCGTGGGCTTTCCCTTCGTCATATTTAGGTCTAAGAGCCTTTCACATTTTAAGTTTTCCTGACCCTGCGAGGACCTTGGCACCCATGTGCATTTTCTAGAAAAGTGAGTAGCGAGAGAAGAAGGGAGAGAAACAGAAGCATGAGGAAGGCTTCACATCTATCATGACTTTTTCATTCATTCATTCATTCATTCATTCATTCATAAAGGCACCAGCCCCATCCCTATTTCCAGGAACATTAATAGGTCACCAACAATGTTATATTAGGAAATTGTTTACAAATTTGTATTGGGGGGGTATCTGGATGTGTCAGTGATAAATTCTGATTTTTGCTCATGAGAAAAATGAACGATGATGAGAGTGGAGGGGGGATGCTTTCCTTAAGTCAAAAGTTGATCCGATTTTGTTAGAACAGGGAAACAGGAAAAATGTTGATTTTATTACAATAATGATAATTTGTCATTAACATAAATTATTAAATGTACTCCAATTAACAATAATATGTAAACTTTCCTATTGATTTAGCAGAACCGAGCTTTCCAAGATAGGAAAAAACTCACATCTTTCAAATAATTCTCTTGACGATAATATTAATTTTCATTACATACACCCGACTGATAGCCTTCAATATTTTAAATTGCCTATTAAATACGTTCCCCAAATCAAATGAACATAAATAACTCTGCAATTTAAATTAATTGATAATCCATGATTTCTGTTTTTTATTTCATCTAGGTCTTTGGGTTTGATTGAGAAGATTTTAAAAGCAGCATTTCTCTTAGATATTAATGTTATCATTTAATCTTGTAGACTCAGAACCAATTTATTGTCGTGTGAAGCTAATTTAAACTTAATTAAAACCAGATTGCACTCTATTCTGTAGCTATCACAGATTCCACTCACTGGTACGTATTCTTCAGCACGGATTTCTTTTTTCTTTTCTGTTTTTATGATTTAAATTTATAATTGGTTTCTACATTTTAGAACAATTTTTCCTATTTGCAAATAACCTGTAGAAGCCTAAAATAGCAAGGTTTTCTGCCTTTTCTTTCACCCCAAATATTTTATTACTACGAAAATAAAAATTCCTATTAGTCGAGAGTATCATTAATTATATCTTTTTCTTTCTCCCTCCTATAACGTGAGTTCTATGGGCAGCATAGAGGAAAATATTTGTCAAATGGTAAATTTATATTAATAGATCTCAAATAAGTTGGTCTTTTTTTCTCTTAAAATCCATAAAGATATTTCTTTCCTTCCTCCTTTTCCCCCACTTCTCCCTCCTTCCTTCTTTGCTCCTTGTGCTCATGAACGATACATTTTGTTGCCCTTCTGTCCTGAACTCCACTGGCCTTGTAATATATTGTTGAACTCAATTTCCTAATATTTGGTTGAAGATTTTTACATACTACATTCATCGGGGATATTAACCTGTAATTTTATTTTCTCGTGGCATCCTTCTCTGGTTTTGATATCAGGGGAATTCAGGCCTTGTAAAATGAGTTCATTCTTCCTCAATTTTTTTTTTTTTTTTAGAACAGTTTGAGAAGGACTGAGATTCATTCTTCTTCGAATGTTTGGTAGAATTTACCAGTGAAGTCATCTGGTCCTGGACTTTTGTTTGTTTGGGGAAGTTTTTGATTAGTGATTCAATCTTCTTACTAATAATCAGTGTGTCAAAATTTTCTCTTTCATTATGATTCAGCCTTGGTAGGTTGTATGTGTGTTGTATTGACCCACTTCTTCTAGATTGTCCAGTTTATTGGTGTATCATTGTTCATGGTAAACTCTTAGGATCCTATAGAGCTATAATAATCAAGACAGTGGAATAGTGACATGAGGATAAAAAAATAGAAGAGAAGGAATGTCCAGATAGACCCACATATATATAGTTAATTGATTTGAAAGGCACCTGGGTCATTTGAAAGCAAAAATATGACAATGTGAAGAAAGCATATTTGTCTTTTCTATTTTATTTAAATAAAGGTAATCTCTTCTTAAATGTATACATATATATATATATATATATATATATGTATGTATATTTGCCAAAAATCATCCATCTGTATATAATTAAAATCTGCTGAGTTTATTTTATGTGAATTATGTGCCAATAAAGTTAATAAACATATGTTATGTAGAAAATAGAAAAAGAGAGGGAAAAAACCCTACCACTGTGAGATTATTTTAGATGACCAATTTTGACATATTTTTCTGCATAAATCTAAATGATGAATACTTATTACTTTCCCACTTTTAAAAAGTTGTTAAAATTGGTGAATGGTTTTCAGGTAAATTTCTGGGTGTTGTAGATTATGTGGTCGTGTCTTCAGCTGCTGAGTACTGAGCACTCCACGTCCTCTTTCTGCAGCCAGACACGCGGACCAGCCGTGTGTATTTTCATCCATCCTCTTGGGGAAAAATAGAATCAGTGGCCAGAAGAAGGGGAATATTGTTTCTTTTTTATACCTTTGCACTCCTGTCTTATGTCTCTAAAGCCAGTGAACAACAATAAAAAGAAAACCCACTGATCCCTAAACATATTTACATCAGTTCTCTGGTGTGCATATAAGAAGTATGCCTGACTGTTGTTGTCGTAACTTCCATCTTTCTATTCCGGTATTTCCGGAGATACTTGCACTGTTTTTTATATATCAGCATCTTGATGTTCACGCCCTGCCCCCAAATTCTTGCTGTCTTTCCCTGGTCTTTAGCGTCATTCATCTTGGGAGAAGGAATGCCCCTGGGGGCGGTATTTCTACAAAAGTTAAAGATGTTTTCTTGCCGCTCAGGAGGAAAAACATTTTAGATATGCTCCTGGTTTGCTGACTGGAGACCCATAGGAATTGCTCCTTTATCAACTTGGCTGAGATAACAACAACGAGAACAAAAAACTTTGGGTTCTGACTTAAAGATAAATTCTGATTTGAAGATAAATTCATGACTTATCACTGATCTTTTGAGTGAGGTTATGTAAAATATAGACCAATGAAAATTAACATATGAAAGAATGGAGACCCCAAACGACAGCTCATCAAAACATAAGTGAGACTTATGAATGCAAGTCAACTCTGTGTTGACAAATATCATAGGCACAATGTCAGACCTTACGAGGCTTGCAGGAGGGCGTGAAACCTGATACTAAACTGCCTAATTAAATTTTTGTTCAAGAATTGTCCATAGAGAGCATCTGTGTTTTGAATTTTACAGGCTACACA
Organism: Potos flavus; assembly: GCA_028534135.1. Lineage (NCBI taxonomy): Eukaryota > Metazoa > Chordata > Mammalia > Carnivora > Procyonidae > Potos > Potos flavus. The sequence goes on along the minus strand of CM052892.1, from coordinate 80,250,676 downwards.
CATAGACTTCTTCTGTCCTTAACTCTGGATAAGCAGCTTCAGTGTTGGGGATACGCATTTGTTACAAGGCTGTTTATTTCTGCTCTGTGTTCTGTATTTGTGACCTGGTGGTTTTGCTTAGAGGAACTGCATTAGCAGGAACACGGCTGGTGATGTAAAAGAAAGGATTTAGACTTGCTTGAAAAATGGGCTCTGCATGATGGATTTTCTAGGTTGATAAGAAAAGCAGCAGGAGTCTATCACTGTAATAACAAACAGTGCTTTGGACTAAGACAAACGTGATGCCTAATTTACCAATGCTATGACGAAAAATGTATTTTACTTAATCAGATTTTGCAACATTATATTTTCGAAGGATATATACTTTCAGTATCGGGAACATATAGTACATACAATTCCTTTCTTTTCTTTTTTCTTTTCCTTTTCATTTAGCAAAGCATTCTCTTTTGGAAGATACATTTCCTTCTTCATAATTTCTGATAAACAGATGTACTGCTAAATTCTTTTATGCATATCTACACATTCTCTAACTCAGAGCTAATTAGCTCTTCTTAGCCGGTGAAACCACGGAAAGTTTTTTTTAAGCTTTTAGTTATTTATTTGAGAGAAAGAGAAGGAATGAGTGAGGGGGAGAGGGAGAGAGAATCTGAAGCAGACTCTGCACCGCGCACAGAGCCCGACGAGGGGCTCGCTCGCACACCTGCGGGATCATGACTGGAGCCGAAACCGAGAGTCGGATGCTTAACCTACCGAACCAACCAGGCGCCCTGGAACTGCAGGAAATTACACCGGGAGTGCATTCCCCAGTCATGTTCTACTTTCTGGGTCTCACTTGAGCCCTCGATCGGCATTGCAATCTCAGAGATCTCTTAGTTTTTTGGTCAAATTTTTTACACACTTGCAAATTTTCTGTCTTATCTCATGAAGCAGTGCAATAACACAAGAGGCAATATTTCAAAGCCATAAAACTTTGAGAAAGTTTTATCAACCAGGATTTTAAACTCTAGTTAACTTCAGTTATACTATTCGTGAAAATGTGAATGACTATTAAATGCCTTAGTGTTGCTCATTTATTTTTTTCTGAATATGTCACAATCTTATTCAACATAATTAAATTATAGGATGAGTTACAGCTTGTAAACAATGTGTTCCATAATAGTCACAGAAGAATTAAGACTTTTAAATTACTAAATGATATGTCACAGTTATTCAGAAATACCACAAAATATGTAATAAATTAATGAAAGCATATAAAGCGATTGTTCACAGGGGCATGAGGGCTGGACAGAAAATAAGGTGGTGCAAGTTTGGGGTATTACAAGGAAAGTCGAAGGTTAGCAGTGTGGTAAATCAAGTAATGGTCCCTGAAGATATTCACATCATAATTCCCCAAATCTGCGACGGGGAACTAAGGTAGTTGATGGAATGAAGGTTGCTAATCGGCTGACCTTAAGACAGAGAGACGATCCTGGGTCTTCCGGGTGGGCCCAATATGATCCCAAAGGTCTTTCATGTGCATGAAGGAGGCAAAAAGAGAGGAGGGAGAAATGGAATTTGAAGACTTGTCTTTCTGCTGCTGGCTTTGAAGAGGGAAGAAGGGGACCGGGAGAAGAGAGGATGTCGACCTCTACCAGCTGGGAAAGGTGAAGAAAGGCATCATCTCTTTGAATCTCAAAAAAAAAAAAAGAAAAAAGAACCCAGCCCGGCTGATACCTTGATCACAGCCCAGAGAGACCCATGCTGGATTTCCGCTTTAAAGAACCGTAAGATAATAAGCTTGTGTTGATATAAACCACTAAATTTGTGGTAATTTTTATGGTACCAATAGGAATCCAGGGCACTCAGAATGGGAAAATAACTTTAAGTGGATTAGTATTAAAACGAAATGTATGCAAAAGTCAAAATTGGTCTTATGAAAATTTTCATTAAATTTGTCAGAGTTCTGCAGATATTTATTCTGAACACAATAGAGAAGTGAAGACCTAAGTCTGATGCTACTTCGCGTACAGAAAATAGACTGAAGGGTTAAAGAGAGGTCAACAGACGAACAGCTAACTTGTTTCAAAACAGTTCATTTTATAGATGGCTCTCTCTCTTAGGATCCTGTTGCCGAAACATTTCAACAGCATTCTTTATAAGGTTTTGCGAATCTGAGCCTGAAACTCTAAAGATGACAGGTTTGGAGAAAGTGCGGCAAAGTAGGGGCAAGAGTGACCTAGTCGAGCTGTGGCCGTGGGAAGAGTCAGTGGAATTATCCATACCAAATTCCACTTAGCTAACCATGTGACGAGTACAAGCAAGGAAGATCAAACTTTAGATGTGGTTTTAACATTCCAGTCCAGATGGTTTCAGCGGATCGCTACCTCACCGTGTAATTTTGTTTCATCAAACTAGCTGCTCCTTGAAAAGCATATTCGTGCAGAAAAAAAAGTTTTCTACCGTGGAACTGCACTATCATTTTATTCCAGTGCGTTGTTAGTAGGATGACGTTGGGGTTTTGTGGACCATCAGGAGGTGTGCCGTGACGTCTAGAATCGCTGATAATATTTAAGGAAAACAGACTCTGCCATCAGGCTGTAACACAGATATAATTGCATTGCACGATGGCTGAGTTATGTCAAGAAATACAGCCCTAAAGTCCAATGTTCATGGGGTCATTCGGGCTATTTCACAGCGATGCCGTTGCTAGCCCAACTCGGCCACCTCGAATTCTTCTAGGAATAATTCCACTCTCAACACTGCCCAACAGCAGCTCTGCCCCATCCTCACTCAGTCTATGATGGGACCTCTTTCCAAGCTCAGACCATTAATCTGCAAAATGACCTCGGGCTGCTTTTCAAAGCAATTTAATGGACTGATCCAGTCTTGCTTGGGGCAAGCTTTTATCTACCTCTTGCCCTTCTCCTAACCCTACACATAAAAGCCAACCCCATGGACTCTGCCTTTGAAGGTAGGAGACAAGCTCAAGGAGAGACTGGGGATGAGCATTTAAGGTTGGAAACATTTTCCTTTTTTCTCAGCTATGTATGTTTCTGTTTGTATTGAGCCTGACTTAGGTCATACAATGTGAAAAAGGAAAGGAAAATACTTTAAAGACAATGTTGCCGTTTCCTTGGCAGGTGGGAAGAGATGAGGTTTGTTACAGGATCCGAAGCAGAAAGTAAAGTGAAGCAAGTGTTTTATCTGTTCATTCTGGAGAAAAATAAATGTGATCTGTTTTTGTTGTTTGCTTCTTGTTGGGGGAAAGAGGTGTCATTTTCTTTGTTTGTTTGTTTGTTTGCGGCAAAGGCCAGTTTGAAAACATCAGAAGTTGGCCAATCTTGGGTTCGTTCAAAGTTCTGTAATTGCAGCATCTTTGGTAAATCTGTTTGCTCTGAAAATAGCATCTCGGGCTGCTGGGTCCTGGGGGAGGAACGGACTTGCCTCTGTCAGTTAATTTCCATGTTTCTGAGTTACGCGTTTCCGGTAACATGTTTCTTTCCCCCCGGTAATGTTTTGAAGAAAGTTTCTGAAGAATCGGCAGCCAAGCCATCTCTGTTCAATCGTGCCTACGACTCCAGGTGGGATTGTGTTCGCTAATGAGAGTTTCTCACTTTCGAGCCAGTTTGGGTCATTGAAAAAACTCTGCTAGCTTTTGAAATGGTCAAAAGTTGATGAACCAAGAATAAGTGGAACTCTGGTTACGTCTGGTTCATCTGAGATCCTTAATAACAAATAAATAAAAACACGGGCAATATTTTTTCCTGCTCCACCGGATGAGCATTAGTCCCCCTGCCATGGACGACCGTCGTCCTTCCCCTCTGCGTTAGTGTCACCGGGAGACCCCCAGCTGCAGTGCGATGGGTTCCGCCACGCTGAACAGGGCCCACCCCGGAATCGCTGCTCTTGCTCGAGGGTTTTGAAGACATAGGGGTCAGTTGTGAATTCTTTCCTGCTTCGTAGGAAGCCAGTTCAAATGCCAGATATCAAACGTGGAAAGGCTTGACTGAATTCTGGATAAAAACCAAACACATTAAACGATTTTAAAGGGGGACTGCTGAATTCAGAACAACTTTAGGGGAGTAATTGCCATCCTAAGCTTACTGGTGGGTGATTCCAGGCCTGTGAGCTAGAGAAGCATTTCTGCTAAAGACATTTTAGTCATCTGTGGACACTGCAGAGAAGGACGGAGGTGGTCAGAGGCCCCCGGAGAAGGGGACAGTGGCTCACCGTGGCCACCAAGGTGTTTGCATGGGAGGCTCCAGATTAAAAAGTTCTCATTCATTTAAAAATATTTCTTGCATACCAAAAAACCATCTGTGACCCTTCTGCGACCCTGAAGACTTTCCTAACCTCACACACACACACACACGCACACGAGCGCGCACACACACACGCACGCGAGCGCGCGTGCACGCACACATACAGAGTAGTATCATTTTCTGCATGTTTAAAATTTGCATAGGCGGTAGGGTACCATTTACCTCATTCTACACCTTTCTTCTGAACAATGTATCATCTTGTTGTAGCCACGCCAACCCAAGGATCTACTTTATTCTTTGTAACTACAATGCAGTAGTCCATTTTCACATGTTTCTGTGATGTGCAAGTGTGCATGTGAGTGTTTACCTGTGGAAGTACCTATGTGTATGACTTACTGTTTTATGCAGTGGTCCTGACTCAATCGATGGGGTATATGTACCATAAACTTTTTAATCTCCCCACACCGGTCTTCACATATGTTAGCTGAATTTCCTTTTCTCATCGTGTAATATTTCCTCATATTCTATAATTTCTGGTCAATTTCACATGTTGAGATTTAGTTTGAAACTTCAATAAATTATTACGTTTAATTCTCACTCCTTTCCCAGGACCAAGTAGAATTTTTTCCTAAAATGCAAGGCTCATTCAACATTAAAAAAATATTAAATGCACTTCACTATTTTAATAGACCTAAGTAAGAAAACCTACGATCGTATCAATGGATGCAAAAAAAAATTATTGGACAAAATTTCATATCCCTTCATGATAAAAAAAAAAACCTCAGGAAATTAAGTATAGACAAAATTTAATAAAGCTAATAAAAATACATCTACAAAAACTTAGAACTAAAATCCTCTGTTATGCAGGATGCCTGGGTGGTTCAGTTGGTTAAACGTCTGCCGTCAGCTCAGGTCATGATCCTGGGGTCCTGGGATCTAGTCTTGCATCAGGCTCCTTGCTCAGTGGGAAGTCTGCTTCTCCCTCTGCCTCTGCCTGCTACTCCCCCTGCTCGTGCTCTCTCTCTCTCTGTGACAAAAAAATAAATAAAATCTTAAAAAAAAAAATCCTCCGCAATGATGAGTGACTCAATTCTTTCTCCCAATGATCGAGAATAAAGAATGCCGTTCTTTCTCACTGCTTGCATGGAACATAATACTGGAATTACCAGCCAGTGCAATAAAGAAAAATAAAGAAATAAAAGGCATAAAAATTGCAAAGAATGAAATAAAACATAATTTTCTGCATATAAAATCTAAAACAATCTACCAAAAATTTCCTTTTTGGTACACTAAAAAAATTTTTACACTAAAAAAATTACACTAAAAGTAATTTTAGCAATGTAGCAGGATACACGATCAATATTTTAAAAATCCAATTATATCTCTATGTACTTGTACTTTACAATTGGAATTTTAAATGAAAAGGCATACCGCTTGAAATAGAATCCTAAAAATGAAACACATCACATTTGAATCTAACAAAATAAGTACAGAAATCAGAAATCAAATAAGACCTGAAATCTGTCAAGATATTCTGGTGTGATGGTTTGGAAGACTAAATGCTATTAGGATATTAATCTTCTCTACCCTAATGTATGGCTTCAACGAAATTCCATACAAAATCCTGGCAAGACTGTTTGTAGATACTCAAAAGCTGATTCTAAAAGAATGGGAAGGCACAGGTGGTAATATAGCCAAAACAGTGATGAAAAAAAGAAAAAGAAGGTGGAGGACTTGTACTACTTGATTTCCAGACTGACTCTAAAGCTATGACAAAAGACATTATGTTAATGGCAAAAAGATCCACACATAGATCAAGGGACAGAATAGAATGTCTGAAAATAAACCCCCAATATGTAGTCAACTCATTTTGACCAAGGTTCAAAGATACTCAATGGAGAAAGATACTCCTTTCAACAGATGCTGTTGGAACAAAAAGATGTGCATATACAATGAAATAAACATCGACGTACACCTCACATTGTATCTAAAATTTAGCTGTAAATGGATTATATGCCTTAATGTACAATGTTAATCTATAAAACCTTTAGAAGAAAATACCGGAGAAAATCTGCTCACCTTAGCTTTTGTATGAGTTTTCAGGTATAATGAAAAAACAACCTATAAAAGAAAACGCTGATAAATTAACATCTGTAAAATTTTAAAGTATTCCTTGCAACGGACAATGTTAAAAGGATTAAAAGAAAAGCCACAGAGTGGGAGAAAATATTTTCCAGATCACATAGCATGTGAAAGATTTTTATTCACTCTGTATGTATAATGGCAATAATTCCCCATGGAAAAATATCTTTCTGTAATCCTACGTTTACAGTAAACTGTCTGGCGGGGATAGAATACTTACAGGTGTGGGGGAAGTGAAAAAGAACTATGAGAAGGGAGCTCTTTTTCTGAAAACCCCGTAGATAGAAAAAAATATCGAGTAGTTTATTTATGCACAAGTTCTGTTACATTGCAAATTCCTATGATGCTCATACTTTTAATATAAGGTTTCATCCACCTTAGTTTGCTATATTTTTAGCAACGTGTTGATTGCTTCACTATATAACTGGGGGGGGGGGGGGAGATTAGGACCAGAGAATGCATGGCTTTGTCTGTTAGGCAAAGACATTTAATTTTAATTGTTGAGCACAATGGGGTGTCTTTGAGAGTTTTGAGCAGTGGAGGAAAGTGACAAAGAGAAGTGGGGAAAGGTCATGTAGGAAACAGGACAGACAGAAGAAGGTGGAGACTGAGAGGTAGGTCTCAAGGCATTCAGACCACATGGCTATTTGAGTCTTTATAGGTCCAGATTCTTGCCATGACTTTTTGTATTTGACGTTAATGCAATTTGCCACTTTTTAGGTTTTGTAGTTCCTTAGTAACCAAATACAAACTTCCTGATTCACAAGAGGAAGCTCAGTATTGTGGAGACAGCTCACCACTAGGGATTTTGATAATTTTTTTTTTTTTTTTGCAAGTTTTTGTCAAACTCAGAGAAGTAAAAGTTAGCGAACATACCGGAGGAGAAGTGAGTTAAGTAGAATTTCCTGGACGGTTCCCTGAAGGGTTTATAAGCTTTTGAGGATGCTCCTCTGTGAAGATCATGGTCATAAACATGGTCATAGACTTCCATCTGTTTTGAAGTATTAATTTCTTAACAACGTAAATCTCAAAAACCTCAACAGTAACTGATATATTCTGTTCTCTAATAATTTTAGAGAACAAACAATTTCTTTTTTCTTTTGGTCATGGTAGCATATTTTGAAAGATATGAATTGGAAAGGAACAAAAGCTGGGGGGAAAAGGAGGGAAAAAAGAAAAATAGAGATAAAAAAATGTGATGTAACTTAGGAGGCTAGGAATTGTGCTCACACAAGTGCACACCCACATGAAAACCTTGTTCTCCAGTTGATAAGGAAGGTGGTCCTTCCATAACTGGAAGAGAAGCAACCACTCTTGGAGGGAAAATAGAATTGCAGTTCGCACCGACATGACGTATAGTAAATGCATGAGGCGTGGCAGTTTCACCTTCCTGAGAGAGAGTTTGTGTGGCGAAGTGACTCTCCTATATAATAATGAACAGAAGTTAGCCTTAGATATGACAACTTGAAATATAGTACTCAGCACTTTATCAGAGGAAGGGATGGCAATATAATGGAAAGATGCACTCATGCAATAAATGAATGTTAAGAAAACCTTGCAGTGTGTGAAGTTTTTATTCACCTGACTGGTTTCTTCCTCCCAGATCAGTGGGTTGACTTTTGGACTCCTGAAGAGCTATTTTAAATGTTATAGATCAAATCTCCAAAGATTCTGAAATTCCACTTGGTTTCCAATTCACCGGTCATGTTTGTAGTTTTATCATGTATCAGATCCTTATGTTTGTAAATACTGTCATACAAGCATTGATAAATTGATGATCTTATTTTGTGAGTGTGTCTAGGTACTAATTTGCAGAGCAGACCATGTTTTTCTCAATTTTCACGGATATAACATTTCCCAATATTTACAAAGGAAACATTTCTGAAGAATCAAGTTGGCAAACTACGAACCACCTACTTTTGTATATAAAGTTTTCCAGGGGGAAGCAGGTGAGGCAGGGTGGTTATTTACATGCGCAGGGGAATCCTGATTTTCTTTGGAATTGCGGTCCTTTCCTGGTTTTAAAGATATTGTATCAAATATTCTTAATCTTGGTTGCTCGGATTTTGGACTCCTTCCTCTCCTTCAAGTCTGCATCTGAGACAAATGCCTCACTAACCTTACCTCAGTACACGCCATGTGGATTTGGGGGGATGCACGTGTGCGTGCGTGTGTGTACGTGTGGTGGGCGGAGACGGAAAGGGGCACGCATCGGGAAACTGCTCTCCCGTTGAGTGGCTGGGAGAACAACTCTAACTACATGTTCAACAGTGTTTAGGGATGTGGCCGTGGATTGAGGGTGATACAAATGATTCATTTTCAAGCTGGGTACTCTCTTGGCCTGGGCCACCAATTTCTGTAAGTATGTGAAGGGGTTCTGAGATCGCCTGAGCAACCTTTTGAACTCACAGCTCTGGAGCCGATCAGCTCCGATGGCTTATGGTTGGCTCCCACGGGAGCAGAGAGCTGCAGACCACCCTCTTCACAGAGAACCTTCTGGTCTCCACCTTACAGAACCCACACGTGGGAATAGCCGGGGGCTGGAGGGGTATGAGAAAGGACCTCATTCAAAACCAATGCTCAGACTTGAAGAAGGTTATTGTGATTATGGATAGTACTTGTAAGATTGTACCCCTGAGACCCGCAGCATGGTTTTAGACGTAGCTGGCTAATTTGTTAAACACACAGGCGGAGAAGTGGACACGCACTGCTACCGCATCAGCGATGTGTGCGCTGACACAAAACTTTTGAATGGAGTCAGGATTCGTGGACGACAAAGGACCCATACTTTACCTTTTTCTTCGTCTACAGGCTGCTTCATAGTGGGGGGAAAAGGCACCGCAACCCAGTGGTAACGAGCAAGCCTACTTCTTTAGAGCGAGCTACCATAGGGCATCTGCTCTCCCACCTCATGGTAGAGACCCAGAGGCCGGCAGAGACATGGGGGGTGGGGGGAAGCCTTCGGTTTTGCTCTGGCTGGAGGCTGGTGGCTCGGGGAGGCTGTGGGCAGGCTAACCAGAAGAGGACATCGCAGGTGGTTGGCTGGGAGTGCATGTTTGGCTTTCTCTGGTTGGTCCTAACTTGGCAGCGGGGTCAAAAATCAGGGAAGCTGTCAGTTAGTAATCAGACAAACAGGAAGAGATGATACGGGGACAATGAAGGGACAGGGACAGAAACAGTTAGGCTGAGAAAGTGGAGGGGCGCTGTGGTATGGTCAGCCCTGGCTCAAGGCCCAGGAATAATGCAGAGCCTCTGAAATGGAGCTCTTCGCCTTGTCCTACACCCTTTCTGTTTCCACCCTGGACGCAGCCTGGCCAACTTGTCATGTAGGACCGGACCCGTGATGGAAAACATCGTGGGGGGTAGGGAGGACCTGTGATGGAGAGCATTGGAGGGGTGGGGGGGACCCATGATGGAGAACGTTGGGGAGGAGGGTGGGGGGGACCCGTGATCGGGAACATTGGGGGGGAGGGCGGGGGGGAGGACCCGTGATGGAGAACATTGTGGGGGAGGGTAGAGGGGGGGACCCGTGATGGAGAACATTGTGGGGGGCGGGGGGGAAGGACCCGTGATGGAAAACATTGTGGGGGAGGGTAAAGGGGGGGACCCGTGACGGAGAACATTGGGGGGGCGGGGGTAGTGCCTGCAAACAGGGGGCTGCCAGTCCTCCAGGACTTCAGGGTCTCCCAGAGTCAGGTGTGGGCGTGGTCTCTAAGTGCAGACTACCATACACATACACACACACACACACACACACACACACACACACGTCTTCTGTGCCATCATGAACTAGTCTGAAGAGTTTCACTTGCGTTCAGAACATCCCAGTGCTCTGAGCATTGCTTTTCTTTTATGCTCGTTCTGCTTTTAAAGAAATGTACTGAATTTTTATGTTTCTCTTAATTGACTTAGAACAGAAGGAATTACGGTTGCATATTCATAACGGGAGGACAAAGGGGGTCAGTCAAGTCCGATTGTCAGAATGACCGCTCCGCAGCCTGGTCTGTTCGCTGACCTGACCCTTCCCCACCCAGCCACCCCCAAGGTCCCTCTCATGTCGCATGATTTAAAGCAAGCATTTTCTCCTGCCTTCTCAGAGCTCACAAATCCACGCACAAAGGCAGGCATGCTGGTTACATTAGGAAGCTTTAGCAATCTATCTTCTGCTTTGCAGGCACTCAAGAAATTTGATATTGGAAAATACTACCCACCAACCTGTTGAAGAAATACTGTGTTTTCTTGATGATATACTAGGTATATGTATTTTATAATTTAATGTAGGGGTAATCTCTCAATCAATGTCCTCATTTTAATGTAATATCATCTCGTTATCTTTTTAACTTTAAAGGTTTTCTGTGCCTTCCACTTAACGATATCTTAGAATCTAGTCACTACAGAAATCTACGGTCTTTTCCCTGACCTCAAAAAGCCAAACATTCGTTGCTGGGAGTAGGTGTGAGGAGGCAACACCAGAGTAAAATATCTATGAATTCAAGATTTAGTTCCAACAAGAGTAAGCGACGAGCAGGTTTTCTGAGATGACAGTGTAAGGAGCTTAGGCAAGCTGCTCCTCCAGATAGAAACTCGTTAAACTGATGAAAATTAGCAAAGACGAGCATTCAGAGTCCCTGGAGATTGATCCAAGGGCTTGCAACAAATGGAGGAACATTTATTTAGTGCAGTCTATTGACGCTCAGACCGGGGGAGGTGGTGGCACGTGAACCACCCTTCTGCCTGGTAGAAGAACCTTCCAGAAGGACCTTCTGGCAGGCTCAGCAGACTAGGGGTGGTTCCCATCGCACCCACTCTGTGGCGGGGACAGGGGCGGGGAACTACGACTGGATTCAGGATCCGAGAAAGTCTGAACAACCTCCTTACCACAGCTCTGGGCTGCAGACAGCCAATATGGTGGGATCGATCCCATCAACACCAGGGTGGTTAAATATCGGTGAGTCGGTTAATGCTGCATACCCCACTGCTAGAATGAAGGTCAGACACCACACGAATCTCTCCGCAGACACACACAAAAATGGGATTTGACAAGCTCCAACACTCTTTCAGGATAAAAACCATCTCCCAGCTGGAAACAGAAGGAAATTTCCTCAGCCTGATAGAGGACAGCGACAAAAAAAAACCCCCCAAAAAACAAAACAAAACAAAAAACAATCCAAAGAAAATATCATAAGCGGTGGTGAAAGCCTAAGTACCTTCCTCTTAAGATGAGGAACAGGACAAAGTATGAGACCTCAGCACTATTCAGTGCTGTGTTAGAGATTTTATCCTGGGCAGTTAGGGAAAAAAAAAAACCACAAAGTTTCTTGACTGGAAAGGAAAAACAAACAAACCAAAAACTACCTTTCTTTGCAGAAGACATGACCTTTTATACATAAAAATCCCAGCAGTCCAATATGAATCTGTTAGAACTAATGAGTGAATTCACCAAGGTTTCAGGAAACAAGAACAACAAACCAAAATCGATTATATTTCCACACATTAGCAATGAACGCTCCTGAAATGAGATTAAGAAAATAATTCCATTTACAATAGCATCAAAAACAGTAAAACACTTAATGAATAAAGAGGAACACAGGCTTATACTGAACCACAAAACATCACCGAGAGAAATTAAATACCTAAATAAATGCAAGGAAATTCCATATTTCTCAAAGGATTGCTAGTGTGAAGAGAATATTTCCCCAAATATCTACAGATTCAATGCACTTCCTATGATCCCAGTTGTCTTTTCTGCAGGAATCTCCGTAGACTCTGCAGAGCCTGGAGCCCCACGCGGGGCTTGATCTCACGACCCGAGCCAAAATCAAGAGTTGGACGCTCGACCGACTGAGCCCAACCACCCAGGTGCCCCATATGTGGATTATATGTTAATAAAGCTTTTTTTTTTTTTAAACAGATTAGAAATGGCTAGCAGCAAATAATGACTAAAGTACATTTTCTTTTTCTAAAAAATTTTACTGGAATTTTTTTTATTAAGATACATATATAGTTCACACACATCGCACTCTTCGGTCACTGAGACCATCACCCCAGATCCTGGGATCCACTCATTTACTTTCTTTCTCCACAGATTTTTCTTTTCTGGACATTCAGTTAAACGGGATCATATAATATCTTGCCTTTTGTGACTGGCTTTTTTCATTTAGCACGGTGTTTTAAAATTATTTCTATTTTTAAAATACCTTAAAAAAAAAAAACAAAAACAAAGTAAATGCTCTCACTTTGGATCAAAACAAAAGTAAACAGATGTCATTTTATGTAATTTGGGAAATATGGGATAAAAATAACTTGACCAAAAAATTGACAATCGATGAAAATTCTGTGTTGGCAAATGCAGAACTATAATTTCACAAACTTTTTTTAACAAATGAACTGTTGTCACATGTTATATTTTTGTTTTTCTTTGAAGATGATGTCATAGGCATTTCCCTAAATAAATATTCTTTTACATCATCTCTATTTTTAATAGTTGGTAGAGAATAAAAATGATTTTATGCTCGAAGATGATTCATTTTTAATTTGTCCCGTGTTAGACTATTTTCACTGAAAGTTCCTGATGGACCTGAAATGTCTCGTCCCCAAAAGCCTACCACAATCTTTGCTGTTATTCTAAATGTGTGGTTAGCTAATCACATATAGAGTCATGGAGTTATTTCCAGCTCTTCTAAGATATATTTTCTGGTTCAGTCTCTACTCCATGAGCCAACATTTCAATTGTTAGGCCTAAAACTAAATATGTTCAGAGATGACTTATTTGAGTCGGGGGACGGGTTAGAAGAAAATGACCGGAGATGTTGTGATTTCTCTTTCTTATGAAACTGTCCTTTTGTCTGTAGGAAACATCAGAACAGGTCAAATGCTCAAGACACAAGTGGGAATAAGTCTTCTCCAATCTGCTTGCCCTATTCACAAGCTGGGGGCAGGGGGGGCTGCGTGTTAAGTAAGTTCTTATAACATAGCAACCATCCCTGTCGTTTCTGTTGTAGGGCGATAATGTAGAAGTTATGGCATCTTCTGAATGGCTTCGGAATTATTATCTCTTGTTACAGTGGAAGGAAAACAATTACGTCCAATTAAGTCTCCTTAAAGCGGACAGAACACGGCACAGAAATGACGAAAGCCCGCTCCAGGCCACAGCACTGAGGGGCCACGCAGCTCTGCCGTCCCTTGTGCCACGTAACCACCGTGAGCTGTGGAGGGACATCTCGTCTTGTATCAATCCCTCTTCAAAAGGTTCCTACTGCATTCCCGAAAGGTAATTAAAAGGCTCTGATTCTCACAATGCCTCATTCCATGGACTATTTGGGAAATGATTTAAAAGACTCTAAGAATAAGTATTGGATAGAGTAACCATCCCAAACAACCATAGAATTCAGAAAAATATGCAAACCCACTATGTGCAATAAAAACATACAAGATCATAATTCTTAGGAGGTGGAGGCCTGTGACACGAGCCCTACGTCCCTCCGGGTTTGTTCCCGAAGACATTTTCTTGGCTGGCACAGGGACGTGGGGCTCCGGTGGGAACAGCGACCTCATTGCCGGAATGAGAAAGTCCTCAGAACGAGAGGCGGCCAGGAAGGGGGGTCTGGGGAGTGCGGTGTCAGGGGGCCGGGCAAACGGAGGGAACTTGCGACCTCTGCGTGGAGATTCTGCTCGAGTCCAGGGCCAACACTTGGGTGGCCCAGGCTCGGAGAAAAATGCCGGGGCTTCCAAGTACTCACTGTAGGAAGGCTAGAGCCATTCTGTGTAGACAATGCCGCAGACGTGCCGTGGTTAGGGTCGATCTGAGTGCACAGGCTTTGGGGAAAACGTCTGGCATTCAGTTGAGACCCCAAAAAGCCCCAGTCTAGGGCTAATCTTTATACACTTGGAGTAAAGGCAAAGCTGAAATAAGTGTACCCTTAAAAAGCGTACCCCAGGTCTACCTACGATCGCCGCGATCTGGGGATGATTTCCCTGCCTTCCAGAATTAAAGTCAGCACTGTCCTGAGAAAAATAGCCCAATCCAGGTCCTCTACAATGTATTATCTCTGCTCTCCTGTATACAATACAACATAGTGGATACCCGTGGAAAGACAAAATCCTGACCAATCATTGCAAAGATGAAATAGTGCTTAGAAAAGGACAGAAAAAAGTCCAGACATGGGAAGGAGCAGTCCACGTTGCTCAGGAGGGAGCCTGGTGTGGGCTCTACCCCAGGACCCCAGGATGGCGACCTGAGCCGAAGGCAGATGCTTAACCGCCTGAGCCCCCCAGGAGCCCCTCTGGCTGGAGAGGCTCAGCTGGGCTATAAAAGAACTGACCGGCACCATCGAGCAGCGGGACTGAACCGCCATTTTCTTGGACTTTCCACATAACCACAGGAGGACACGCGATCTTCTAGCACACGTGGCTATTCACCAATAGAGACCGTATATTCTGGGTCATAAATCAAGCCTTAACACATTTAAAGTAATTGCAATCACATAGAGTATATTCTCAGACCATAATGGAACTGAACTAGAAATCAACAGAAAGACGGTAGTAACATCTCTTTGGAAATTAAATAAGGCACTTCCAAACAATCCATGAGAATAATCAAATCCTCAAAAGGAATCAAAACGTATTGTTAATTACATGAAAATGAAAATACAACTTATTGAAATCTGTGAGGCACCACCAAAGCAATGCTTCGAGGAGTATGTATAGGATTAACCTTTTATCTCAAATCGATAATCATAATCAATATTTCCAGCCAATTATTTTAAGAAACTAGAAAAGGAAGAGCAAAATAGGCAAAATCAAGCAGAAGGAGGAAAAAAAAATGTGCCTGAGAATTTGTTTAAAAACAGGAACGGGGAGCTCCTGGGAGGCTCCGTGGGTTTAGCGCATGACTCTTGGTTTCAGCTCCGGTCGTGATCTCAGGATTCTGAGATTGAGCCCCGCATGGGGCTCCACGCCGAGCAAGGAGCCTGCCTGAGATTCACCCTCCCCCTCCCTCTGTCCCCCCCAAACAAAACAGAACCACCACCCCCAGGGAAGGGCACAGCCAGAGCTTCGCTCCACCCACATATTTTCTCCTTGCTTAGAGCCTAACAGAAGAGGGATGGTACTTTTTCTAGGTGAGGACAAGGACTCTTAGAGGTCAAGGGAACAACCCATACATATCAGATGATCTGTGGAATGAATTTCATAAGAACAACAAAAACTAATTAGTAATTTGGTGACCCCGTCAGCCCCGAAAGCCAGTCAAGCTGCTGCCCTTTCCTCCCCAAATTCCCGCACCAGCGAGCGGGCTCGGCAGGGATCTCCCGCCCTGTAGGAAAACTGTCTCTTGACCTCCAAATCCATGCTTCCAGAATTCTGTCCAGGGCCCTCGATCCTATAGGCAAATGTTAGGTATCTTGGAAACAGATCAGACAAAGTGCCCTGATGAGCGCTCGGTGTTGTACACAAGTGATGAGTCACTGAAATTCTACTCCTGGAACTAATATTACCCTGTAAGATAACTAACTAGAATCTAAATAAAAACGTGAAGGAAAAAAAAAAGAAGGAAAGTAAAAGTGCTAACTCTGGTTTGTAATCAGAAGCCATTTCAGAGCTGACTCCTGATTATGCTTACCAAGAGAGACGCTCTTTGAATGAACTGTTATTTTTCTATTTATGACATAAACCAAATAGATTTTCTTAAGATTGATGGCTTTTTTTTTTTTCGAAGTTATGATCATGTACTCTTAACGCAGAGATCTTCACATAGCTTGGACTTCAAGGAAGAAGTTAAATATAGGTACCAATTTCTGTATAGCAATTTAAAGATAACCGTGGTTTTTCCCCAAGAAACATATTCAGTATAAACTTACTAAAGAAATCGAGAAATTGAGGCTGAGAGAAATAAAGTGATTTGTTACACATAAGTTAGAACTTGAATGAAGTTTTCAAGAAAAAAAGAAAGAAACCCACACTATTTTAGTAACACCATCCTTCTGGTTCTCGGATGATAGAAACATCAATGCTTAATGCTACCTTTTAAAAAAATTTGAGTTGTTTACCCATGATTAAAAAAATAAATAAATTATTTAGGGGCACCTGGGTGGCTCAGTCAGTTAAGTGTCTGCCTTTGTCTTGGGTCACGATCCCGGGTTCTGGGCATCGGGCTCCCTGCTCAGCCGGAAGCCTGCTTCTCCCTCTCCCTCTGCCTCTCCCCCTGCTTGTGTTCCCGCTCTCGCTGTGTCTCTCTCTGTCAAATACATAAATAAAATATTTTTTAAAAATAAATAAAATAAATTATTTAAAACTTAACAATTAGTAATTTTCTGTTTGGTGTCTCTGAGCTGGGCTTTGCACTCCATTTTCCGGTTATCTGTGTGTAGAGATCACGGTGTTTGAAATATCCAGCCCTGTATAAATGAGATTCCGGGTCATTCACACACACCAGCCCCTGATGCTCACTGGGGTCTCTGGAACCAACCAGCGCGGGGTCCGTAAAGCAACTCCGTGACTCGGTTAGACTCTCCCACTGAGCCACGTGTTTTGCCCTTGTTGGAAATGTTTTCCCTTGTTTTAGTCGGCCGAGCCGCTTTTCCATTTGCTTGCTGCTCTTGCTTCTGGGGACACTCGAGAAAGGGCAGCTAGTTATACTGGTTCTTTGTAGACGTAAGTTGAATAAAAAATTAGGGGTGGAGGTCAGTTATTTTATAAGTGAACTCAGCCAGACCGATCATCTAAGATCGGTGGGCAGGAAGAGTCCTTTCCGTATAAATTATAATGAGTCAAATAGCACTGGAATGTCGTAAAGACCATAATTTGCCTTCACTACTTAAGGATTTTTGCCAGTGTCTTTTCTAAGTTTGTTTATCACATAATGAAGTTAATTGTGATACGAGTCTACTGAACGGTGACATTGTGCAGGGATTGTAGGAAGCACAGTGTTAAGAAAACTTATCTGAACTTGAAGTAAGCCGAAGGAGAGGACACGTCCTTTCCATGTTACATTAGAGCATTATTGAATCGGCACTGTTAATGTACAAGGATCATTTACTTTTCCAAGAATGTGGTTGACTTTGCTACTTAGTATATGATTAGAGCCCAGAGTCTGTGAAGTTATATGTTCATTTACAGAACTGAGTCTTCTAGAAATGCAAGTGATTTCTAAGTTAAAAGGGATAATCTGCTTTATTATTTTACTGTCCTATAGGACATTAGCTTCACATCCAGAAGTCGTATTATGACAAACTTCTAAAAGATGGTTCTAAATACCCATTCCCTCAAATACCATCGAGGCTGTTGTATCATATTCTCCATCCCTCACTAATGAGGAGACAAAGTCTTTTGCACGTGCCCATCCTACATATTTGTATTGCTATGTTTTTAATATTTTGAATTTACACTGACAACAGAAAAGTGTAAAAATCGTGCTAGGTCCAATCTGTACTCCTGAAGAATTTAGCAAGTAGAATGGACCCTGCAACTATTTTCCATGAATCTATCAGATATCAGATATAATGTATATATTCCCTGAATCTATTCATATATAGACAGAGAATGTGTCTCTATTTCTAGCTAATAATTCCCAGGATATTTAGTGACCCCTTTATGAACGCATAACTATATAACTATGAAGGGGAATTTTCATCACCTACATTTTTTTGTGAAGTCCCATAGTTTATTTTTTGAGAATATTATATCCAGCGAAAGGATGCTCATGGCAGAGGAAACAATGGTAAAAGTCAACTATATGACACATATTCCTTTGTTCCAAGAAGGAGCAGAGACATTTGTCACCCCTGGTTAGGACTCTTGTAGAGGGAGTTTCGGAATATGTATAAATCATCAGGAATAATCTACACCCAGAAGAGCGTATCGCTCTGGCAATGACAGATGCCTCACGAAATCTGGAGCACTTGCCGGCTGCCGCTCGAGCTTATTATTTATGAACTTCGTGCTCTTTCAAAGTGAGAACGAAGCAACTAACCACGATTTCTCACCCCGCTGAAGATAAAGGACCCTGGCTGCTGAGAGTTGGACACTTAAAGGTGTATTTCTTTATTAACATCACAGTTTCACTGAATGGTGTTTTCCCTGACAGTTAAAACAAAGTAAAGTTGACTTTTTTTTCCCCAAAAAGTGAAGGTTAACAAATATTTCTCACGGAGAGAGGGAACTGCGTGTCCTTTTTGTTCTCAGGAAATCATTTTCATAGGCTGCGTGATAGAAATCACTGTGAAGCCTCTTGTGATTGTTGTTAGTAAAGTAATAGAAGTCGGTGCAACTCCCGTGGTGCCTGCCCATGACGGGGACAGTGGGCGTACTGGGAGGTGTCGGTGGGACCATTTTCCCTCTGGAAGTGCTGGGGGAGAATCTGTTTTCTGGACATTTCCAGCCTCGAGAGGCTGCCTGCATTGTTGGGTTTGTAGTCCCTTCTTCCATCTTGAAAGAGCTTCATTCCAACCTCTGATTCCCTCATCATAGATCCTTCTATGACTTTGACCCGCCGGGCTCCCACCTGTCATCCGGGGTCATCTCTCCAGCTCAGGATCCCTAACGTCACTCTATCTGCAAACCCCTTTGCCTTGGAAGGTACCATTCCTAGGTTCTGGGCATTAGTATATGGACAACGTGGTAAGGGGGTGGGCATTACTCTATCCTGTGTACATTGCCTCACATGATCCCACAACCATGCTGAGTTTGAAAATATTCTCATTTTACAAACGGGAATATAATATATTATACACACACACACACACACACACATATACACACACACATATGTATATGTGTGTGTATATATATATATATATACACAATATACATTTTTCTGAATTTAGATTACTCAGTTATCCAATTACACGAAATAGGTTACTTAACAGCAGGAAAAAGATTTATTTTGATCTATTTTCCTCTCAAATTCACCCAAGATGAGCATACACATAATAATCCGTGACTGTGTCTTGAAAGCAAAAAACAAACAAACAAACAAAAATTAGCTATTTTTTTCATGGGCCTAGTGCTTTAGACTAACCAAAGATTTTTGTTTCATCTTTTTATCTTACGAATCTATTTGTTAGGTTGTAAAATATAATACGGAGCTCTGTATGTCTTTTAGGGCTTTTTGTACGTATGTTCGCGAGAATATCTGTCCACAGTTTTCTTTCGTTCGACTGTCTTTTTCTGGTTTTAGAATCAGAGTAACCCTGCTTTCATGAAATAAGTTAGGTGATGACCCCTTCTCTTCTATTTCCCAAGA
>CM052892.1:80210703-80230553 GCA_028534135.1 Potos flavus | reverse complement strand
GGATAGTAAGAATTTGGTAAAGGCTCATTGAAAAGGAGATGGATAACATTAAGGTTAAAAGATGTTTTTCAGGCAAAGATCTCTTGGTTACCAGTAAGTTGACGTATGCAGGTCGGAGGCCTCTTTGGGGAGCTAATTGGTTTTGACTGAAAAACAATGTCTTCCTGTTTTACTTTCTTCGTGAAGAATTCCCTGAGCTCTAGCTCCAAGGGCTTAGCTCCAAAGAGGTTAAATTCCCCGTCCATGAGGTAGGGCCTACACTATTTACCACTGAGCCTGAGATTGCACATTTCCGAAATGAAGGAAATCACGTTTCTTAGGCTGAGTTTCCCTGTCCACGGGATGTACGGAGCAGCCGCTGGTTGGGAAGCCCAGAGAAGGCCGTGCGTGACAATCTAGGCAAAGTACTTAGCATGATGTGGGACACATGTCACTAATAAGACCATGCCTACTCTTCCAGTGAATGGGAGTTTTATTAAGTAAGTAAATGCTATATAATCTTAGATTAGTGGTGGCAGGATTCACAAATCACTGGCTTGAGCTAGATACAACCTAGCCCTTCCCACTCCTGCCCAAATCAGGATTCCTGCACTCTCAGCTTATGAGAAATTTGAGATCTGCCCAATTTACCTCTATTACCAAATATCGCATCATGGAAATGTTTATATTTTACCATATTTGTTAGAAAACAAATGTGCTGGGGACCCAACCAGGGGAAATGTAAAATTTCAAGTGTCTTAATTATTTATCAGAAGGATCTTTTTGTGCACACAGCAGAAAAGTAAGATCCATTTCTCAAAGTCTGCCTGAATTTACTAAATACAGTTAATCATCATTAAGCCTTAAATGATATGTGAGATCAATGTGATTGTTGAGAGAACATGATAAATTACTTCTTGCTACCACTTTTTAAATATTGGAATGTTGGAAGTTTACCAAAGACTTTTGTATATATTGAATATTCCACCTCTAAAACAAATAGAAGCGTCCATATGGAAAGTGGAAGCAAGTGATTTGGCATTAAATTTAAAGCACATCGGTTCACAGGGAGCATGAAGGCCATATTAGAATGTGAAGGTAAGCTGGTGGTAGAAATCAGCCAAGGTTATGCTTTGTGATCCCAGTGATTTTTAACCCCCCAAAGTGAAGCATGTTGGCTCTCTAGTCTAGAATTTTTAAGTAGAAAAAGTTTAGGACAGCACTCAAATACTAGCTCTCTGCCGCCTAACGCGCACGTAATGTGCTGGGACAGTTCGGCACCATCACCGTAAGTAAGGCGGTGACCCTTCGGCGTGTATTCCCGCCTGAATCATGATCTAAGCACGGCTGTGGGTCCGGTTTTCCTGCCAGTGCCACGGGCCATCTGCCCACTCACAACACGGAAAGTCTGGCGGATGGCGTGCGCCTGCCCTCAGGTCCACTCTCCATCCAGGACGCCTTCTGCTTTCCAGACCTGTGTTTCTTTTGCCCCCAAACCTGTCTGTTTATTTTTACCACCGACAGGCCGTTTTGTTCTGAGGACTTAGCATTCCTTGTGACTGCTGGTTTCGGTGACTTCCATAACTTTTCACTGGGTGCCTACTTTGTGAGTCTCTGCTGGGAGTCCGAAGATGAGGCAGGAGAATCCTCACCTCCAGACCGAAGAACCCACTAAGGGCTGTAGCAGAAGGAAAGAAAGAACATACCGGAAGAGGTTGTCTAGGTGGCCCAGAGCAGCATGGATCTCAGCAACGTTCACTGAGTCCCTCGGTGTATTTTCACTCCAATGCCAAGCAGCAGAAATGTGGGTGCACATCGCTATGGGAGGACTCCGTTCCCCTAAAACCATAGGCGGGTGTGTTGTGGTCGCCAAGGACCCACGAGCCTTTTCTTGGGCACAGCCCTTCCAATTGCCCACTTCATTAGTGAGTTGTCTCTTGTCCCACTCATGGGTCCCCACAGTTCCTCTAGATGAGCAGAGGAAATAAGACCTTCCTGGAAACTTGTGTCTTGGGTAAACTGAGACAAACATAAAAATGGCAGATTTTCAGTCATTTTGTAAGTTGCGTTCAGTAAAGCAATCTTCCTTCAATATATTTGTTATGAGCTAATAATGGAGAGCTTCTGCTGCTTGCAGACACGTAACATAGAGCTTCGCCACCAAACCTGGATGCGTCCTGTGAAAAATGACACAGGTCTTGGTGGATGTTGACATTGGTTTCCAAGGACAGCAGCTTGTATGAAATCAACCCTCATTGAGAAAAATATGAAAACTAAATAAAATTTGAAAGGTATTTATTTGCGAGTATCAGAGCATAACCAAGACATCCAGATATGGAGGGTCTAAAAGCCCGAGCGAAGAGACGTACGCTACCCTGAGGCCCGCTTTCTCCACTCCTCTTCACTCGGGATAGCACGGTAAGCAGTGAG
The DNA here is from genome assembly GCA_028534135.1 of Potos flavus. Taxonomy (NCBI): domain Eukaryota; kingdom Metazoa; phylum Chordata; class Mammalia; order Carnivora; family Procyonidae; genus Potos; species Potos flavus. Next base: position 80,228,144 of record CM052892.1, on the reverse strand, counting down.
ATGCCACGAAGTTAAGCAGAAGTCGAGGCCCTACGAGACTGCCAAATCTCTCTCTCTCTAGAAAAAAACAAACCATAAAGATTTACAGCTGAAAACTCTGGTGACTATTGATTGATTTTAACTGAAGAATCAAGAAGAGAGATCAGACCATGACCTCGATCTAACTCCTGCGATGAAGGGGGAAGGGAAAGAGGTGGGGCAGGAAGAGTCCTGGGCCCGGCTGTAAGAAAGCTTCCTGGGGGTAACGCTCAGGCCGAAGCTGTGGAGAGCCCCGAGTCTGGCGGGCACAGGGAGCTCCGTAGCCCGCTGTGCCCAGTCATTGGCTTGCCCTTTCTAGTCTCAGGTCTGGGCCGTGGGTGTTTTTCTACCTGTATCCACACACCCCGTCAGGCAGCCCCTCTTCCCAGAGCTCCAGCCCCCCCAGGTCCCCATGATATTCTTCCTCCCACTGTACTCCTTTACCCTCCTCACCAAGCTCCTTTCTCAGCCCTGAGGGAGTGTGTTATCGCTTTCATTCCACGACACCGACGGATACATTTGGCTCATCTGGTGTCCTCCCATGACTTTCAGGACATAAAAGATTGAAGTTAAAGAGAGCGTCCCCTCGGAGCCTCTCTCAGCCTCAGGGGAAGGGGGCGCTCCCCTCCCCCCACACACGGGGCAGCAGCAAGGCGTCCTACGCACGACCGTACACGTCCTGCAGCGTTGAGACCCTACCCAAAGACGCCATCCCTTCTGGCTTCTTCAGCCTCAGTCCTGACCCAATACTGCCGTGTTGAACGCATGAATACACTGATGGCGGGGAAGGGGGTGTCACCGGGGGAGACCGAGAAGCAAGGAGTACGGGAAAATAAAAAGGACATTTAATTCGTGATTCTAGAAAAGGTGTAGAGATGAAAAGTGAGGCGTAATGATGAAATGTCATCAGAGCCAAGGTGCCTTGACCTTCTCTAAAATGTCATAATAAATCCCTGAAGACTCAAAGAAAAAGTCATCACAACAGAGGATTTGATGTTATAATTACTTCATTTTAGCAAGAGCATCTTCTTTTTCCTTCCCTGCTCTTTATATATGCCTATCTCGATTCTCCACAAAGAGTTCTTCTACCAATATGGGCTCCTTCTTTGGGCACAGCCAACAAACCCAATTCATCTGCATCAACTGTAGGGCTCCTCTCCTCCCCTATAGTCGGGTCAGCACATTGTTGCTGGAACAGTGGACGAGGCTCTAGGGTTTTTGTTTAATCTACGTGATCACAAGTGTCTTTGTACCATTTTCAGGAAAGATCATTACCACCTCGCGGGGTGATGAAGATTCTGTGCTCAGCAAGGCAGAGAAGTTTCTACGGAGGCTTCTAGCTTAATTAGAGGGTCCCCCAACAGATACAACCTTCTGAATGGGCCCAGACGCCTCGATGATAGAAAACCACATGCATAATTATGTTATCTTCAGGCGAGTATCTAAAATTTTACAGTGCAGCTGTTTAAAGATTTAAACACTTATTTAACATCCAGAATTAGGAGGGTGGGAGCACTCTGAGCAATAAACATAATGAACAACACATGTAATCTGGTGACACTATGCTAAAATGCAACATTTAACAAAATTATTATCGCAGGGATTTTTTTCCCCAACATTAATTCCTCAGTTCCGATAAAAATGTCAACTCTAAAACATCCTTCTCTCTGAGCTTCCAAATCCTCTAATTCAATTTGTTGCGTAGAGGCTCTTATAAAATATAAAATGAAATATAACAAAACGTGATGTACTCCAGCTGTGCTGAAAGCAGAGTGATCCTTCCGGAGCCTGTGGGCTCCACGTGAGTAATATTGGGGCAGGCCTGGCTGCAGAGCACAGGGGTCGCAGACCGCGGTGGGGCTAGGGGCCCCCCACGATGCTAGCAGCGCTCAGTAGAAAGGTGGGCACTGTGCCGCGTCTGGCTCTAGAGCAGGACCCCCTCCCTGGGGTGCCCGGAGGGCTGGGCTGCGGGAGGACGGGACAGCATCTGGAGGTGGACGAGCCAACTCTTCCGCATTCCTTCCTCTACTTCACAAACACGTATGGGGGTAACCCCTGCCAGGCATCCTGTATGCACTCACGAACAGGAACACATTTAATTCCCTGCAACTGCTCCGACAGAGGGCAGAGCAGTGCAGCGATGCCCCACAGCCCCGCGTTTCCAACGCCCTCACTTCCTCCCCTGCCTTTTCTCACCACCTTTAAGGCTCATGTACACATCGTGATGAATTTGGACAAATGCATACGTCATGATACCATCACCACAACCAACGTATTAAACTTACCATCACTTGCAAAGCTTTCTTTGTGTTGTTTCGTGTTTTTTTTTTTTTTAAATAAGAACATTTAACATGAGATCTCTTCTAAACATGTGTTAAAGTTCATCAAACCATATCGTTGATCATAGGCACTATGTTGTCCAACAGACCTCAAGAACTAAAGCGGTCGTGCATTACAGAAACTTCATGCATGGTTAAAAACAATTCCCCACTCCTTCCTCCCCCGGCCCCTGACGACCATCATTCTCTTCTCTGCTTCTGCGAGTGTGTTTTAGGTACCTCACAGAAGTGGGATCACATGGTATTTATCCTTTCATAACTGGCTTATTTCACTTAGCAGAATGTCTTTAAGATCCATCAATGTTGGCCTGTTGGCAGGATCTTCTTCGAAGTCTGACGATATTTCATCATATGTATATACCACATACACACATTTTCTTTATCCATTCATCTGTCAGTGGATATCTGGGTTGTTTCCATATCTTCACTGTTTTAAATGATGTTGCAATGAAAAAATGAACATGGAGGATGGGGCAGCTATCTCAAGATGCTGATTTCAGTTCTTTTGAATATATTCCCTAATATAGGATTCCTGGATCATATGATAATTCTAGTGCCTATTTTTTGGAGGAATTTCCATGTTGTTTTCCACAGTGGCCACATCATTCCACATACCCAGAACCAGTGCACAAGGACTTTGGCTAAGGTCAAGTGTAGTATCAAGGGTCGTACCAATGGATTATTAATAGATAACCCAGCATGACCTAATTAATAATTGTTGAAAATGTAAGGATAGTGAGTTAGATATATGTTCTAGCAAGTATACAGGAAATAAAGAAAGTAAGTAAGTAAGTAAGTACAGTACCGTAAGTACTGTTCCAAAGAAGCTAGAAACTAGCATAAAAGTTTGGTTTCATTAAATTTTTAAAATTAACATGCAGTAAGAATGATTTTTTATTTTTGCTTTATATTTAACAACTTTCTTGACTCCAAAATATTTTTTCCTCCTCCTCCCTCCCTAACTCATGTCTTTGGGGAGCCAGAGACAACCAGGACTCAGTTTGTGTGAGCATGTCTCATAAATGGTTTCTAGTAATATGTAACCTATTGAAATTTGCTTCTTTCATGCACTATATGCCTTTGATATTCGTCTAAGTTCTTATATGCATCAATACTTTGCTTTTTTTATGGCAAGATAGTATTCTATTCTATAGATATACCACACTTTCGGGTAGTTATTCACCCAATGAAGGACATGTGGGCTCTTCCCAGTTTTTGGTGATTTTGAATAGAGCTTCTCCCATATTCATCTATGAGTTTTACTTGTAATCTAAATTTTCAGTTTTCTCAGATACATGCCCGTGTGCAGGATGATGGGGTTATATGGTAATTGTATATTAAATTTTATAAGAAAAGCCAAAGTGTTTCTGAAACCATTTCCCATTCCTACCAGCAACGGGAGAGATCCAGTCCCTTGGCACCCTTGCCCACATTGGTACTATCCTTATAATTATTCCTTTTTATAATTTTCACTACCCTAATAGTTGTGGAGTGGTATCTCATAATGGTTTGAATTTGCATTTTCTTAACAGCTAATGCTGTCGAACATCTCTTATGTGATTATCCGGCATCTGTATATTCTCTTTAGTGACATGTTTGTTAAAGTCTTTCACCCATGTTTTTAAATTAAGCTGCTTTCTTACTGTTGAGTTTGAGCTCTTTGTGTCTGTTCTAAATATAAGCCCTTTGTCAGAAATGCAAATGGCAAATATTTCCTCCGGGCTTGTCTTTTCGTTCTCTCTGATAAATGTTTTAAGTTTGATGAAGTTGAATTTACTATTTTGTCGTGTCCCAGGTCACGTTTTTGTGGTCATGTCTAAGAACTCTTTGGTGAACCCCAAATCACAATGATTTTCTCCAATTTTTTTCTTCTAGAACTTTTACAGTTTTATATTTTACCTTTATGTCTATGTTCCATTGTTAGATAATTTCGTATAGAGGTTTATTGCTTTGCATACGGACGTCCAATTGTTCCAACATCATTTGTTGAAAATGTTATTCTTTTCGCGGTACGTTAATTTGTCGTCTTTGTCAAAAATCAGTTTGTCCGAGTCTACTTTAAATTCTCTTCCACTGAGTTTGTGTCTATCTCTTCGTCTCTACCATACTCTCTCGATTACTGTAACTTCATAGTAATTCTTAAATTCGGACAGTGTAAGTCCTTCAGATTTGTTCTTTTTTTAAAACTTGTTTTGAGTATTCTCTTCCTTTTGCCTTTGTATATAAATTATAGATCCAGTTTGTCCGATTTTCCTCACTTTCAAACAGTAAGTTCCCTCTTTTCTGCTCCTTAGACCATTGTGCACAGTATCAGATTTGAGGTTGTCTTTGAGTCCACACCAGGCTATATCACAAAGGGAAAAAAGAGTAAATTTACTGTCAGTTCTGTGGAATATCAATTTGGGCCTTCTTTCCAAATCCTCCCGCTAACACTTACTTTTTGTTTCTAATGAACTCTTAAAATTTTTATTTTTTTATTTTTTAATATTGTGGTTAGAACACTCGACATGAGATCTTCCCTCTTGGCAAATTTTTTAAGTGCACACAATACAGCATTTTTTTTTACCAGGGAAGCAATGATATACAGCAGATCCCTAGACTACTCAACGCGCGTAACCGTTACAAAGTAAGATTCGACTGAATAAATTTTAAAGATCCTGTTGGCTTTATTAAATGATTCATGAGTTAGGCAACATCCAATCCAGAAGATAAAAGGAGCTCTGAGGAGCTGTACAAAATAAAAGACTTTTAGAGCCAGAAGGGAGCAGGAAACAAGGAAGTTGTCCCAGGCAAAGATGTGGGCTGGTTATTACAAGGTTACTTTCCTTACAGGGATGGTAGCGGTCCATCCGGTGGACTCTCCAGCCACTGCTCATCAGGCAAGTCCTGACTGACTGGTTGAAGATTTTACTTCCGGGGGGACGCCTGGGTGGCTCAGTGGGTTAAGCAGCTGCCTTCGGCTCAGGTCATGATCTCAGGGTCCTGGGATCGAGCCCCGCATCGGGCTCTCTGCTCATCAGGGAGACTGCTTCCCCCTCTCCCAGTGCCTGCCTCTCTGCCTACTTGTGATCTGTGTCTCTCTCTCTGTGTCAAATAAATAAATAAAATCTTAAAAAAAAAAAAAAAAGATGCTCCAGGATTGTCTTTTCTATTTCTTACCCTAGCCTTACTATTTCTCCAAGGGGTCCTGCTCCTTTCAGTGGCGAATGGTATTAGAAATCAAGGTCTGGGGGCACCTGGGTGGTTCAGTCGATCAAGCGTCTACCTTCAGCTCAGGTCATGATCTCAGGGTCCTGGGATCGAGCCCCGCATCGGGCTCCCTGCTCAGCAGGGAGTCTGCTTCTCCCTTTGCCCCTCCTCCCAGCTTGTGCTCTCTCTCTCTTTCTCTCAAATAAATAAAAATTAAAAAAAAAAAGAAATCAAGGTCTGGATGCTAGATGGACTCACTATGGCGGTCTCATTGTTCCTCTCAGTCGATTGAGCGAGGAAATATGCATATACACTCGCCGGTGTTTGTACATACTTTTGTATCTGTATATCCCGCTGCATGCTAAGCTACACGTGAATTCATACTGATGTCTCCAGCTCTAATCTATTGTCACCTGGATTGTAGGGACATATTTCTCTGGCTCGTATGTAATCTCCCTCTCCCTCAGTGAAAAAGCTGCCTCCTGCCACGTGCCACCCATTTATTTGCTGTTCAGTTTCAGCGTACATGTTTAGTGTTTTCGGGATTGGTAGCTCACACCCTGTAGGAGACACCTTCATCAACTACGGTTGCTTATATATAGTTCCTTTGCATTTAGTTCTTAACAGAGTCCGCTCATACCCGTTTTCACCTTTCCGCACACGCACTTCACTGAGGTTGTTTCATACATTCGTAACAGATTCTTATGTCATTCTTTATTCCGTCCTCTGGTCTCCTGACCTCTTCAGTGATTTTTTTAAAGAATCTGCAGACATTAAGTTTCATTCTTTGTGACATAAAGTGCTATGGCTAAATGCATGTGATCATGTGTCCCCAGTACAGTATCTTACAGAACAGTTTCACTTCCCTAAGCATCCCCACGCTTCACCTGTTCAAACGTCCACTCCCACCGCAAGCGTCCGACAAGCACTTAGCTGTTTCTCCCCGTCTCTCTGGGTTTGTTTTCCCCACACGGGCAGTCGGTCGGCATGCAGTGTTTCAGACCGGCCCCTTCACTTAGGGACCTGAACGTCCTATGCGTCCACGTCTTCAGGTGGGTTGGTAGTTTACTCCTTTTCTATAGATGACAAGCATTCCATTGTATCGATATAGCACCGCTTAGCAATCTGCTCCCGTATTGAAGGGCTTCTTGGCTCCTCCTAGTTTCTGGCCGTCAGAAACAAAGCTGCTGTAAATATCAGTGCTCTGGCTTTTGTGTGGACATAATTCTTCCACCCATTTAGGTAAATACGTAGAGCATGATTGCTAGATTATGTGTTAAGACTATTGATCTTGGCAAGAAGCCAGCTTCCTGTCTTACAAATTGTATCATTTTGTATTCCTATCAGCAGTTAATGAAAGTTTTTGTTATTCTACCTCTTCACCAGTGATTAGTATTCTCTTTTTTTAGTATTTTTTTCTTTTAGCCATTCTAATAGGTATGTAGTGGTATCTCGTTATTTTCATGCATATCTCCTTGAGACACATGCTGTTGAACGCTTTTCCCCACGTTTACTGGCAGCACTTTTAGTGATGTGTACCTCGCTCATTTTTAAACTGATTGTTTCTTTCCTTATTGAGAGTTTTAAGAGTTTTAAGTGCTCTTTGTATATTTTCGATGCAAGCCCATTACCAGATAAACCTTGTGCAGGTTTATCTCAGTCTATGGCTTGTCTATTCCTTTAAAAGTGACTTACACAAAGCGCAGTTTTTTTAAATTTTTAATTTTAATAAAGTCCAACTTACCAATTATTTTCTCTCATGAATCATGCTGTTGGTGTTGTACCAAAAAATTCATCACCAAACCCAAGGTCGCCTACATTTTCTCCTCTTTTTAATTCCAGAAGCCTCGTAGTTTTATGTTTTGTATTTGGATCTTTGATCCATTTTGATTTAATTTTAGTGAGATATCGTTTTTACTTTTCAGAGTCTTCAGCTGCTTCATTCTTTCTGTCAAGATTTATAGTTGCATTTTATGGTAGAAATAGGTAGAGGTTGTTTCTTTAGAGTTCTGAGAAATTTTCATGAGCACTTAATATTTTATTTTAGAAGTTTTCTTTTGTTTTTCTTTTTGTTTAAAATTAATGATTTTTTTCTATTCCTGCAGCCAGTTTCTATGTTAGAATAATAAAGTATAGGAAACAGTAACTCTCATTTACTCTAAGTCCCAGACCTTTGCAGAGATTATCATAGACTAGATTTTATCCACCACTTCGGATCCAAAATACTACTTTTTTTTCTTTTTTTTTTTGAGCAGCAATAAGCAAGCTATAAACTCACAGGAATAAGATGGTATTTCTTGTACTATGGGAATTTAAAATTCCTCTGCTTCCCTTTAGAGCAAAGCTCCTAATGGTTGTCACTTTTGGAAACTGACTCTGGCTCTGTTCTCTGCCTGATTCCTCAATGCTAAAGTGACTCTAAGAAATTTGAAAATGTCTGCTATTTTACATTATAAAGAGAAGCATTCAACAGAAATTTTAAAGTCGTATTTATCACCCACATAAAGAGGTAAGACTGCTTTCCCCTGGCCCATCCCTGACTTCTGAAGATGCTCTAATAGATACAAGGAGAAACATCATGACTAAGAAGCCTATCTATCCAGAAAAATTCCAAACCACAAAAATCTGTAAAAGGCTCACTCCGTGGTGATTCCTTTATTCTTGTTTCAGAGCCTATAGCATGCTCCTTTCCAAAATGGCTGAATTCTACCTTCGTGGGAGAAATGTACATTTATTACGCAGCCCCAATCCCTCAGAATATTGCACCCACTGCTCAGCTCTTGACGGAGCCTAAACTTTCCAAGAACCTGCAGTGAGGTCATCACTCTGACCAGAGGCTGCACCTCATCTCTGCTTCCTCCTAACCTTTCAAGGCCCACGGAGATGAGAGAGGGTTCTGACCCACAGCGATTTGGGATTTTTGCTAAATATCTAGGGCTGATCAGCCTGTATCACACCTCAACGGTGTCCACACCCTCTTTGCCATATTGGTTTCCTCCTTGTGCTGCAGATCCTACAAATGCCTTTTTTAAATTGCAATGTAACTGACATATACCATTATATTAGTTTTAGGTGCACAACACAGTGATTTGATATTTGGATATATTGCGAAATAATTACAACAAGTTCAATTAATATTCGTCACCGCACGTAGTTACAATTTATTTTTTTCCTTGAGTCATGAACCAAATGCCTTTTAAAGCATCTGGTCCTTCATCCCTCACTTTTTCCCTCAAATAGCTGGTAAGCTGTGAGACACAGACGTGATTTGCCAAAACTGAAACTGGCTCCGTGTCTTTTGCACCAAACACATTGTATAGAGACACTGCTGTCCTTCCCCAAATCCAACATCCATCCTTCCAAAATAAGGCAACAACTAAGGTTAACTGGACCTCACACAACCGAAGCGAAGACGGTGGGGAGGCTAACTCTGACTGTGCCCTCATCACTAAAAAAGGCCAATAAATCCTTAGCTGTGCGAAGGCAAGCCGTCCCCCGGTGCTCGCCCACGGAGGGAAGGAGATGCAGGCATCCGAAGAGCCGCCCGCATCGGCAGAGACGGGCTAGGAGGACAGGACGCAGCTCCCCAGACACTCAGGAATATTTGACCCTTCGGGCACTTCCCAACCCCTGGGCGACTCTCCCGTCAGAGCGTTTTCGTTCGCTCGTTCATTCATGTCTTCGACAAACATCCTCTCAGCCCCCAGCACATTCTAGGAACAGTGTCGGGCAAGAAGGTGAAGTGACGATCGCGATAGCCATGCTTCCGTTCCCACAGCTTACTCCGCACCAAGTTCAGCGGTACGGGCTCAGGGTCGTAACGTGGCCGGCACGGAATGTCCCCGAAGAACCAGCAAGGCATCGCGTCCCATCTGGGGGGCTCTGCGGCAGGCAGGCTGGAAGGCTGGGAAAGGCGCCGGGATGCCTCACGGCACAAAGGGTGTTTCAGCCGTGACCCAGGTCAGGAGAAGGCCGAGCGAATCCCCACTCCGATTTGCTTTGACATATCACGCATCTCCAGAAAGCTGCCTCTGCTTCCCCCCTTCCCTCAGGAGAGGGGCTGACTATGCAGCACAGACGGCCGCTTCCCACCCACCCTCGCCCTTCACCTTGAATGATCTCACCCCGCTCTCTCCGGGCCTTCGTTTCCTCCAGAAGGACACTGCCATCCTTCGAGGGCCGTCCTCTCGCATTTCTGTACCCGGGAGCGCTCAGTGTGGACGAAGGTCTGTACAGACTGGTCTGGGAACCCATTCGTGTCTCGAGGAACAGTGAAGAGGTCCTCCCGTGTCTCCTGAATTCAGAGCACGGAGCCTCACCTGCCGAGAAGACACAGGTTCTCTGCAGACCGACGTGTCTGGCAGGCTTCCTCCCAGGAGCGACTCAGGCTTCTCTCCTTCCCTTTACAGCTGTTTGACTTCTCAGCAACATTCGGATCGAATCCCCAACACCTAAAGGAAACATTTTTTTTTTTTTAAGAGTGGAAATGTTCGGGGTTTCAGAGGCACAACGTGGATGTCGAGCTGCAAGTCCGCCAATCAGAAATCCCGCAGTTAAGATTATAGTGCAGCCAACTCCGCAGAGACTGGGCCTCGCCCACCGCCGCGGGTTCTTCAGGAGCCTTGATAAACACGGGACATCAGTCACCCGCTTAGACTAAAAAGCTGAGGCCGTCCCCTTCTGATTTATTGAGGCCGTTTTAAGTTAGGAAATAACAACAAAAATGACTAAAAGTGACCCATCGCTACTTAGAAAATGTATTTCATAGGGAGAAAATCGCTCTGGAGCAATCATCTTTTCGGCTAAGTTTTAACACAGTGGTGATCCTTCAACAGTCATAAACCCCTGGGGACAAAAGTCTTAACTCTGTTGGTGACAGCAGATGCTACTGAAATACTGTTTTGTCTCAGAGTTCCGGAGTGTCTCATAACGCACATAATTAGCATTGTTAAAAAGCCTGTTCTCGGAGCCCTAGACCCGCAGCGGGAAGCGTGTTGTCTGAGAAGAACATAAAGCAATTGGGATTTTATCGGACAAACACGGCCGCGAATATGTTCGTGAAAAGTCGGCACAAGCGCTATAGATCAGTCTCATGACTGGATAGGAAGAGCAAACAAAAATCCATACAAACGATGAAGCGGGGCGTAAGGCAATGTGTTTTGTGCAGCTCCTGGAAGCCTCGCGGGGGTTTTCTCCCTCTGCGTGGTGCCGACATGCGCTCCGCGGCGTGGCCGGGAAGGTGCCAGACGGACCCCGAGCCCTTTGGGCCGACACCGGTGTGCTCTTGGACAGCTATCCCATATTTTCTGTTTTCCTCAAATACTAGCACTAATTCTTGCCCAGCTCATTGTTGGTCTGCTACCCGGTGGTGGTGGGCAAGTCAAGAACTTGATGTCCACTTAGAAGCCCCGATCATTGTCATTTAAAAAGAAAGAGAAGAAGAAGGAGGTAGAGGAGGCAGGAGGAGGAGGAGGATAAAGTAAACAGTGTGTGGAAGGATTTTAGGAAGACCCAGTGCAGTGCCTTGCTAACATGTTTAGACTAAAACTCGACTTCATTAACCAAGCTGGCGAGGCCGTGACCTTGACCCTGGCTTTCTCTTCACTCCTCCCCCCCACTGGTCCCCTCATCATTCTGTGCAAACCGCCAGCGTGCGTCCTCGCTGCTCCTCTGACTCGATGAGCACGCAGCTGCCTCAGGGCCTTTGCACTTTCTGTTCTCATGACCTGGGCCTTCTTCCTCCAGCTAACCCCTTCTGTCAGGGGTCACCTCTGAAATAAAATGGCATGGCCTTTATTAAGTGCTCTTTCAAGTTTGTAGTGAAAGGAAAAAAAGTTTGTAATGAAAGCAGAAGCTCACCAATAAAAAAAAAATATGGGGAAAGATAAGAATAAATAACAGAGACAAAGATAAATTTAAAATATTAAACGAGGAAGTAAAGTAATGTTTATCCTCACTAAACAGATCAACCCATGGAAAAACATTGTATAGCTACCAATGAGTGTCCCCCCCTAAATCAATGGCTTCCGTGTTGAACTGAAACTGAAATAGTCGTGTCCTACTGGTGACATTTTAAGTTAAAACATATTTTGGGAGGAAATCCATTGGCAATATGCATGGGAAGAACCATAAAATGCTTCGAATCTTTCACACAGAAGATTCACTTTTAGAAAGGATTCCTTGAGAATGTTAATTTCTGTGTGTTCCCTATCACACTGAAATTTTAGCGATTCGAGTATACCAAAATAATTAAGTATATGGTAGTTGGACAACCAAATTATGTTATGGGTAGCCTTAAAAAGTTAATTAAAAAGGATATGTAGAAACTAGAAAGAGTTTGCTATCTTGTTGAAAAAGCAAAAGCAAAATGAAACTTACCTGTCCATGGACAAACACTGGAAGGCAATCTACTGGAGTAAAAGGAAGATTTTGCCCTTCAGGCTTTTTCCAATGTGTATTTCACATTTGGCTCTGACCTTTTTGCAACTTCAAATGAAGAAACACAGTGACCCCTAGTTTAGGTTGTTTTGTTCTCTTGCTAATTTCCAATTTTAGCAAAGACAGGAAGTCTGCCTTAAACACTGGTAAGTAATTTGTGTTACCATCTGCAGAGCCCAAGACCTCGTACACGCCGGGCTATCCCGAGGGGGAAGCCTGCCTCCCTAGCAAATACTGACGAAAACAGCCAAGAGTGGAGAAAATTTGAGAGCCTCCCATCTCCTTTACCTCTAACTGGGTTAAATTGCAATCAAGTTGACTAAAAAGAAAGCATATCAAACATGACAGCGTGGTGAGCGTGTGAGGGAATGCACGAACATAGGGTTTCTGGGGCTTTAACAAGTGAAATAGTTGCTAATTTTCTAACGATGTTTGCCCTCAAGAAATGCTCATGTAATGTGGTCCTTCATAGTTCAGTAAGGGATGATTCTCTTTTTTGTTGATTCTATGTCTTCATTTTATTTCGGATAATTAAAATGATGCAGAGGGCAAGGCAAGTAGGAACATAATCTAAAAATGTGAAAAATAACCAATAACAATGGGTATTTATTGAGGTAAGATTGGGAGAACCGAACATAGAGTATCTTGTCGGTGCGTGGAAGGCAAGGGCTCCGCAGACAGATGTGACTTGCATGTAAGTCAGTGAGGCATTGGACAACATGGCATTTGGGGACCCTCGGGGAGGGGGGTAGGGAGCATCAGAGAAGGCCCCAAGAGGTAGAAGGGAAAGGGGCTTCCCAGGCTGTGCTGAGAAATGGAATTTTATCCCGAAAAGGTAAGAAGACCTCGAGAGCCCTTTAGAGGGCGCCTGGGTGGCTCAGTGGGTTAAGGCCTCTGCCTTTGGCTCAGGTCATGATCTCAGGGTCCTGGGATCGAGCCCCGCATCGGGCTCCCTGAGGAGAGGCTCCCTTAAGCTCCCTCAGGGGAGCCTGCTTCTCCCTCTGCCTCTGCCCCTCTCTCTCTGTCTCTCATGAATAAATAAATCAAATCTTAAAAAAAAAAAAAGGAAAAGAAAAAAAGGAAGCCTTTTAGAAAGAATATAGTATTTTCTCGTTTTTCCTAAAAGAGAATACAAACGCCATGGACCACTTCCACAGAGCTCCTTCTGCAGACACACAGGAGGTATCCGAGTTGTAAAATATCATCTAAAACCTCAAGAACTCCACGAAGTAGCAAAAGCAATAAAATTTCTAGACAAAATGCTGGCGGTGGTGACTTGCGGTGTTATTACAACCTTCTTGTTCCTCGGTCCCCAAAGCCACTGTGCAGTGAACATTCACACCCTCTCACGTTGCTCATGCAAAAAAAAAAAAAAAAAGTGCTAAAAAGTGCGTTTCCTTCTCTTTCAGAAGAGCCTTATTCATTTCACATGGGCTCATTTTCGCCTTGTTTTAAGGCACATCTTTCACCACCATGAGAAAGGCTGCCGGAAATGCCTTCCGAGCGCCTCACGTGTATTGGGAGTCTTGCTTAAATGCATCTCAGAACAGGACTGATGTGAGAGCACGGACCAGGGGCATGAGAATCCCTTTGAAAATCTCCCTCTAAGTGGGTGCTTGACATTCAGCCTCGTATTTGCCAGACCGAAACCAGGACAGGTCATCCAACAGCGGGGCGTGGTTTTCCAGGGGGGTGGTCGGAAACTGTGGGACCCGCAGCCACTCTCCACAGGCTAAGGAGGGCAGATGAGATGTCCCCTGAGCAGGCTGCCAGATTTAGCACATAAAAATACAGATCACCCCATTGAATATACTTTCCAGTGCAGATACATCTTGAATATTGTGTGGGAAACTCTTAGGCTAAAGCCATATTTCTCGTCGAGCTGAAATTCACATTTAAAGGGGCACTCTGTATATTCTACATCATCCTTACCCTGGAGGACTCTAAGAACACCAGGACCGCGACAAGCCAGTGGGGCAAAGCACTCCCGGGGCTGGCTGGTGGCCCAGCTTCAGTAGGTCAGACGTTCAGGTAGAGGGCGGCTACGTGTGTCCCTGCTGAGCTGAGACCTGGGCGTCGTCTGTGTCTCCATGCCTCCAGGGGACTACAACTAGAGGATCAGCCCTAATCCAGAGCTACCGTCTCCGGGAGGGTGACCGGGGCCTCCAGGCACCCGTCCTCTCAGAACATAAACATGGTCCCTGCGATGCTTTGTCAGCCTCATACAAGCGCCAACCTGGAGACCCTCCCCTAGCTTCCTCCGCAGCCCGGTGATTTGGGCCCTGGCTCGCGGATTCTAGTCCAGCGTCTTTACGGTTCCCTTTGTCTCTTTCTCCCCCTCCTCCTCCCTCTCTCTCCCTGCCCCTTGGCCAGTGCTGACCCACGAGTGTCCATCTCTGACCTGCCCTGGGCTGTGATCTCAGTCGTCACCTTCTCCAGTCCCGTCTGGGGCCCCGGGGTGCATCACTGGCTGCAGTGGAGGCATTCTGACCCTCCTGCCGGGCAACGTCATGGTCATATCCACACCTGTGCTCCGGACCGTGCCGGCCTCCATTACTGAAAACAGCGGGAGGGACCCGCTGGGCCGCCTCCCTACCTCCCTGCTTGGACCCCAGAGGTGAAAATAACTCGCCGATGTGTTGACAATCAAGGAGAGAGACAGCAGGGTCAAACATCCAAAACTCAAAATCAGAAAAGACGCAGAGAAGTTGGGGGGGGGGGTGGAATCTAATTCTGAATATAATTTACAGGATGAAGAACTAGGCCATTAAAAAGAAATTTCTTGGCAAGCCAAGTCTGGGCAGTCCGGTAGCTGGCAAACCGGGTCTTCTCTGGCTTTAGATTGAAATTTGAAATCCTAATCCTTCCTGTACACCCATGCATGGCATCCTCACAATCCCACTGCGAAACGAAACTGGTGTACATATAATCCGGACACTGAAAGAAAGAATTGTAAGCATCCATTTTCAAAAAGTTAAAAAATGCAAGTTTCCGGAAAAAAACAACAACAGAGCTTCCAACCTTCTGACGCTGCTTACAGAACTTAAACAAAGGGCAAAGACTCGGGGAAATCTAATTTCCAGGCTTCTAGACTCTACTTCGGTGTCCAGAGAGAGAGGAGGGGGGTTTCAGGCCAGGGGACACCTGCCACATCACAGCCACGGCCCGGGGCAGACACGGTTCATCCCCCGGTTGGGGTCTGTCATTGCTAAGGTTCTATTGGGGGCGGGGTGGGGGGGTGGGGGGGGCAGCCAGATAACCCATGTCCTGTGTGTGAGATGTCAGGTGGTTAGGGTTAGGAGATCACACTTCACTTCTAAAAGCAAGATGTGACTTAATGGGAAAGCAGGAGGGAATGGATGGACCCACAGATTTTAAGGAAAGTGTGTGAGGCCGGCTACCGTCCCCAGGCCGCACACCCTGCCTCCGCTTTCCTCTCCGAATTGCCCCGACCCAGGCCGAGACACGCGCTCGCCCCGCTCCCCCCCAGCCTTTGGAGAGACTGCGGGTCCCGCGTGCATGGGGACTGTGCTTCCGTCCGTTTCAAAAGGGAAAGGAAAGAACGACCTCTTCTCCAAACGTCCACGACGTCCGCATTCCGGGACAGCTGCTTCCTGAACACGCGTGGGCACCCACCGCTCTGCAGCGGTCGCTGCGTTCACCGCACCTGTCACCGTCGGCGGGCTGTGCGCCTGCGGGTCCCGCGTGCGGAGAGCCCTCCGCCAAGGCCGAGTCCCATGGCCACCTGCTCGTCCCTCGCTACCCAGATTTCTGCCGCTCCTTGGACTGGTCCAAAGGTCAGTAAGCCCGGTTTCTAAGCGAGGATGCGTTGTGATCCACAAAATACTCAAAGAATTCAGAGGCGTAGACTGAGAACACGAATGACAGGGATGCAAGTGACGCAAGAAGCCGGGGTCCGAGAAGAGCCTTTAGGATCGCTCCGAGAAGCCTGCTGTCCGCACGGGATGGGACGGCGGCGCTCCGGGCAGGGCCGGGGACTGGAGACAGGACACGGTGAAATGGGGCCAGGAGGCCAACCGCAGGTGACCGTGCAAACTCCAGGGGCGCGCCGGCCCGCTCCGCTCTGCAGGAGCATCTCCTCTGTCCTGGGCTGCTCCTGGTCACAGCTGGGGGCTGCTCACCGCGCCCGGAGCCGAACGCCCTCGAATATTATCAGTGGGCCCTGGACAGAGCAGGTTCACACAGGTAATGTCACCAAAGGGACCAGCGCAGGCAGGCTTGTGCCCGTTCCGCCGTTGAAGCAATAAACGCTCCAAGAGGCGCCGCAGCACCGCTCGGCAGAGGCAAGCTGGAGGTCGCGCTGCGCGCGCTGCGAGGGGCGCGGCAGGACCAGGACCCCGCAGGACCAGACCTGTTCCTTCTTCCAAAAGATGAAAGCCCAAGGTCGGAGGCCTTATCCAGAGCTCACGGGGACTGCACCTCCGAGCGCAAGCCCGACATCTGATCCTTTAAGTTCTGCAGATAATGGAGATGCGCACCGAAGAGGCGGACTGGGGAGGAGTCAGGAAGACGGACGGCCGGTGGAGGCCTGGGTCTCCGCTGGTGACCGGCGGTGCTGGCATGCCGGAGCCACCTGGCCCCTCCGGGCCCTCGGACTCGGGGCAGTCTGCGGTTCTGAATCTCTACCACTTTTCATTCAGCGTTTCCACAGAACACACTTTGATCAACACAGCTCTCCATCGGGAGAAACAGACGGTTCTTTTCAGGAGGCAAAAATACTTTATGTACATTCTTAAACATTATCCAAACAGCTCGCCACCTCTGAACGCATGTGATCCCCCAGTTCCTGACCGCTAAGTGGTTTAACCAGAAACCAGGTGCGACGGTTCAAATCGCGCCCTGATCGAATCAACATGAGAAAGGGAGGCCCCTCCACTGCTCTCCAAAGATAATCTTTATTTCCTGCTGGAGAAACACCAAACACTTTATGATTTATTTTAACATTTTGTTTCAGCTGCATGCTTTAATTCCTCTTTACGGGAATCTGTAGTTTTTCCATCAAAATAATGTATTTATTATTTTTCCTTTGAGAGACACACAAGCATGTCAGATATGGAGGAACTGCTTATGTGCCATCTTCTTATTCTGTTTTTTTCTCTCTTTTTAAAAATTTATTACTATTTTTCTCACCATAGCACATACCCTGCCCAATGTGCATCCCCCAGTCACCACATCCCTCCCACCCCTTTCCCCTCCAGCAACCCTCAGTTTGTTTCCTGAGATTAAAAGTCTCTTATGGTTTGTCTTCCTCTCTGATTTCATCTTGTTTCATTTTTCTCTCCCTTCCCCCATGACCACCCCGCCCTGCCTCTCAAACTCCTCATATCAGAGAGATCATATGATAATTGTCTTTCTCTGATTGACTTACTTCGCTTAGCATAATACCCTCCAGTTCCATCCACGTCCTTGCAAATGGCAAGATTTCATTTCTCTTGA
>CM052892.1:80173626-80208860 GCA_028534135.1 Potos flavus | reverse complement strand
TCCTTACTGGTTATGGGTCTCTTCAGTTTTTCTATTTCTTCCTGGTTCAGTTTGGGTAGTTTATAAGTCTCTAGGAATGCATCCGTTTCTTCCAGATTGTCAAATTTGCTGGTGTATAGTTGCTCATAATAGTTCTTATAATTGTTTGTATTTCTTTGGTGTTGGTTGTGATCTCTCCTCTTTCATTCATGATTTTATTAATTTGCATCCTTTCTCTTTTCTTTTTGATAAGTCTGGCCAGGGGTTTATCAATCTTATTAATTCTTTCAAAGAGCCGGCTCCTGGTTTTGTTGATTTGTTCTACTGTTCTTTTGGTTTCTATTTCATTGATTTCTGCTCTGATCTTTATTATTTCTCATCTCCTGCTGGGTTTAGGCTTTCTATGCTGCTCTTTTTCCAGCTTCTTTAGGTGTAGAGTTAGGTTGTGTACTTGAGATCTTTCCTGTTTCTTGAGAAAGGCTTGTATTGTTATATACTTTCCTCTCAGGACCGCCTTTGCTGTGTCCCAAAGATTTTGAACAGTGTGTTTTCATTTTCATTTGCTTCTATGAATTTTTTAAATTCTTCTTTAATTTCCTGGTTGACCTATTCATTCTTTAGTAGGATGCTCTTTAGCCTCCCTGTATCTGAGTTCTTTCCAACTTTTCTCTTGTGATTGAATTCTAGTTTCAAAGCGTTGTGGTCTGAAAATATGCAGGGAATGATCCCACTCTTTTGGTACTGGTTGAGACCTCATTTGTGACCCAGGATATGATCTATTCTGGAGAATGTTCCATGTGCACTAGAGAAGAATGTGTATTCTGTTGCTTTGGGATGGGATCTTCTAACTATATATGTGATGTCCATCTGGTCTAGTGGGTCATTTAAAGCCTTTATTTTCTTGGTGATCTTTTGCTTAGATGATCTGTCCATTTCAGTAAGGGGGGTGTTAAAGTCCCCTACTATTACTGTATTATTGTCAATGTGTTTCTTTGATTTTGTTATTAATTGGTTTATATAGTTGGCTGCTCCCATGTTAGGGGCATAGATATTTAAAATTGTTAGATCTTCTTGTTGGGCCGTCCCTTTAAGTATGATGTCCTTCCTCATCTCTTATTATAGTCTTTGGCTTAACACCTAATTTATCTGATATAAGGATTGCCACCCCAGCTTTCTTTTGATGTCCATTAGCATGGTAAATTGCTTTCCACCCCGTCACTTTAAATCTGGAGGTGTCTTTGGGTCTAAAATGAGTCTCTTGCAGACGGCTTTTCGATGAGTCTTGTTTTTTTATCCATTCTGATACCCTGTGTCTTTTGATTGGGGCATTTTGCCCATTTACATTCAGGGTAACTATTGACAGATATGAATTTAGTGCCATTGTATTGCCCATAAGGTGACTGTTACCATATATCGTCTCTGTTCCTTTCTGGTCTATGTTATTTTTAGGCTCTCTCTTTGCTTAGAGGACCCCTTTCAATATTTCCTGTAGGGCTGGTTTGGTGCTTGCAAATTCTTTTAGTTTTTGTTTGTCCTGGAAGCTTTTTATCTCTCCTTCTATTTTCAGTGACAACCTAGCTGGATATAGTATTCTTGGCTGCATATTTTTCTCGTTTAGTGCTCTGAATATGTCATGCCAGTCCTTTCTGGCCTGCCAGGTCTCTGTGGATAGGTCTGCTGTCAATCTAATATTTCTGCCTTTGTATGTTACAGACTTCTTGTCCTGAGCTGCTTTCAGAATTTTCTCTTTGTCACTGAGACTTGTAAGTTTTACTATTAGACTATGGGGCATGGACCTATTTTTATTGATTTTGAGGGGGGTTCTCTGTGCCTCCTGGATTTTGATGCTTGTTTCCTTCCCCAAATTAAGGAAATTCTCTGCTATAATTTGCTCTAATATACCTTCTGCCCCTCCCTCTCTTTCTTCTTCTTCTGGGATCTGAATTATTCTAATATTGTTTCATCTTATGGTATCACTTATCTCTTGAACTCTCCCCTCATGATCCAGTAGTTGTTTATCTCTCTTTTTCTCAGCTTCTTTATTCTCTATCATTTGGTCTTCTATATCACTAATTCTCCCTTCTGCCTCTTAGCAGTAAGAGCCTTGATATTTTATTGCACCTCATTAATAGCTTTTTTTAAATTTCAACTTGGTTAGATTTTAGCTCTTTTATTTCTCCAGAAAGGGATTCTCTAGTATCTTCTATGCTTTTTTTCAAGCCCAGCTAGCATCTTTATAATCGTCATTCTGAACTCCAGTTCTGACATATTACTAATGTCCGTATTGATTAGGTCCCCAGCAGTTGGTACTGCCTCTTGTTCTTTTTTTTTTTTTTGAGGTGCGTTTTTCTGCCTTGTCATTTTTTCCAGGGAAGAATAGATGAATGAGAGAACAAAATGCTAAAAGGGTAACAACAACCCCAGAAAAATATAGCCTAACCAAATCAGAAGAGACTCAAAACTGGGGAGAGAAGAAAGGAAGAAAAAAAGAAAAAAAAAATGATTAGGCTGGTGAATAGAACAGAGCCACACACTTGATTTTGGGTGTATTTTGGTTGCTAGAAGAAATTGCCTCCCAAAATTTTAAAGAAAGAAAAAAAATATATATGTAAACACAATGAAGGGATGGTATATGATTGTAAAGATGAAAATTAAAAAATATTTTAAGAAAGAAATTGATAAGGTAAGAAGTTGGTTGAAAAAAGAAAAAAAAAGAGAATGATATCAGACTGGAGACTAGAACAAAGACTTATGCTAGATTTAGGGTATATTTTGGTCTAGTAGAAGAAACTGTATCCCAAAATTTTAAAGAAAGAAAAACTTATATGTATTAAAAAAATAAGATTAAATACAATGAAGGGATAGAATATGAGTATAAAAATGAAAATTAAAAAAGATTTTTGAAAAGGTTTTATAAGATAAAATAGTTAAAATAGGAAAGAGGAAACATTAAAAAAATAGAAAAAGAAAAAATAATGAAGATTAAAAAAATTTAACTTCGAAAGACTAAGGGATCATGGGGAAAAAAGCCATGAATTCTATGTATTGCTTTTTCCAACTCAGGAGTTCCGCAGTTCTCAGTGATCGGTGAACTTGGTCTTGGCTGGATGTTCTTTTCTGGGCGAGGGGCCTGTCGCAGAGATTCTCAAGTGTCTTTGCCCGAGGCGGAATTGCACCGCCCTTGCCGGGGGCGGGGCTAGGTAATCTGCTCGGGTTCGCGCTCGGAGCTTTTGTTCCCTGAGCGCTTTCCGTACCGCATTGGACGCCGGGAATGAAGATGGCGGCTGGCGTCCCAGTTTCCGGCCCGCAGGAGCCGAGAGCTCGGGCCCCACTCCTCAGTGCGGCCTCAGAGAAAAGCCGTGCGTCCCTCCCGTCTCCCTGGTCTCCGGCCGCGCTCCGAGCTCACCCGGCCTGTGACCGCGCGTTTCTGTCTTTGGCGTGCGGCCCCGTGTGGAGTCTCCAAACCCAGCAAATTCCTGCAGCCGCTCCCGCGCCGCTCCTCCCAGAGGGGGAAGGAGGGGGTCTCCCCAGATCTGCCCCTTGTGGGGTCCCCGCCCGAAGAGCAGCGGCCTGACTGTGCCGGGATCACGGTTTATGGCAACCCCGAGCTGAGAGCCCACTGCTCGGCCCCGACACCTGGGGGCTCGGCCGCGCTCAGACACCCCCGGTCTTCCTGTGACCCCGTGGGTCCTGAGACCACACTGTCCCCGCGAGGGCTCCACCCCCGGCTCGGCCTCTGGACCGAGGTCCCTCAGTGGAGCAGACTCTGAAACTCCCGATTTTGTGCTCCGTGGATCTACCGCCCGCCGGGAGCCGGCCCTCCCCCCGCAGTCTATCTTCCCGTTGCCTCGGATTCCCTTCTCCGCACGTCCTACCTTCTGGTAAGTGGTCGCTTTTCTGTTCCTAGAATTGCTGCTCTTTGATCTCCTGTTGAATTCGTAGGTGTTCAGAATGCTTTGCTAACTATCGAGCTGAACTCCAGGGACCCGAGGATGCTAGGTGTCCTGCTCCTCCGCCGTCTTGCTCCTCCTCTTTTCTTCTAGTTCTGGTTTAAGAGTGTTTTCTGAGGTCCCCGGGGAAATCAAAGGGAAACTTCAGGAGGGTCGTTGCGCGCCTGAGTGTGTGCAGAGTGCGCGGCTGCGGGGAAGCGTGGGTCCTCTTGGGGGCGGATGGCTGTGAGCCCGTGCACGTTCGGGTGACAGGAAGTGTACCCAGTGAGTGTGGCGTTGGTCTGGGGCCAGTCTGCAGGCTCCGCAAGCTGCCCACAGGACTGGAGTGGTGCGTTCACAGTGCAAGAGATTAGACTAACGGAGCCGCCGAGTAGCTGTGGGTCCGCGCGTGAAGACCAGGAGGACATGTGTCGCCACTCTTATTTCATGCAGTGGGTCGATGTGATGGAGGGGGCTCCTCTGCAGACACACACTGTCGGCGCCAATTACAGGTCCAGCCGGTGGCAGGAGCACAGCTGGTAAATCCCAACCGGCCTTTTCCAATGTGACTGCCTTCCCTGGCATCCCTGGTAAGGAAGCAGACTAGGGAAAATTTCTCAATGGCACTAATGGGAAGTCTATTTTCCATCTCAGTCTTAAGAAGATGGTGCCTTGGATATAAAAAAAACATTAAATTGTTTCAGAAAGAATGCTGTTCTTCTTCCCAAATCAAAGTTGCACGGTGCTCCCAAATCCCATCCCCTGGCTGCTGATTTGTGTTCTCACGGGGTGGGGGGAGGGCTTACTCCAGACCGAGACCCCAGATTTCCCAATTATGATTTAAAAGACATCTTCTCAATGTGAAAACCAGCTGTCCCAAAGAAGGGACAGATGATTGACAAAGCCCTTTCTAGGAACTCTAATCTCAGAATGACTTAAAACCTCTGATTCTGGCTAGCCCCATTCCTGGGAGTCCAGCTTAAGTTTGTGTCAAACCTCTTCAAATAGAGTGGGATGAGACTATTTTCCAGAAGGGCATACTAGACCTGGTTTCTGTGGAGAATACTGGGAAGATGGTCAGTGAGAGAAGCCCATCAGACAAGGGGCCGAAGGGTGGGCTGGGGAGGTGGAAGGATGCCACATATCCCTCAAAGGTGGTGTAGCTTTGCTCAGGCTTTGAGTTATGAGGATGGATCACAGAGTCCGACTTGGGAGAAGGAGGGTATAATGAATTGAAGCCCCATGTCCCCAACCCCGGCTGGTGGCCTCTCGACTCAGATGTGGCTCTGTAACTTTCTGCCCCCCTTCACAAAGCCCCCAAAGCTTCTCCGGCCCCAGAAGCGCTGAGCCTATTTTATTGTACTGCTCATACATTACAAGGAGAAAAGCAAGGAGAGCGGGTTCCGCAAATCATTTCTGGCACCTTATTTTGCTCTATTCTAAAGTAATAAGTTCACAGCAGCAATGGAACAAGACCTCATCTTAGCTGGGCAGGAAATAAAAGGGAATGGAGATGAGGATCAGGAAAGTTAATGAAAGTCTCTCCAAGTGCTGAAAGAGCCCAGGCTTTGGAATCAGATGAACTAGAGCATCACGACCGCTGCACTCCTTACTGGTTATATAATGTTGACCAAAGAGCTTAAATTCTCTGAGCCTCCTTTCTTCATCTGTAAAATAATAACCATACCACCTAGTGCATAGCATTGTTATTTTAATTACGGTACCTGAAGCCCGGGGCAGAGTGTGGGTAGCACCGAGCCCCAGTACTCACTGCCAACATGGTTGTCCTCTTGCCTCAATTGGGATGAGAAATATGATCTCAATAGTCTTTTTTCCAGAAAGGCCATTTATTTGCTTCATGCCAGGAACATATTTCTTTCTCTTTTCCAAAGCATACTTTTTTTTTAAGAGTAGTTTTAGGTTCACATCAAAATTGAGGGGAAGGTGGAGAGATCCCCCCACCCAAGTGCACAGTCTCCCCTGGTTATCAGATCCCCCACCAGAGTGGTGCCTTTGTTGTAACTGATGGACCTACATTGACACATGATAATCACCCCCAGATCCATAGTTTGTATTAGCGTTCACTCTTGCACATTCCGTGGGCTTGGATGAATGTATAAGAATACATATTCACCATTAATTTTTTTTTTTTAAGTAGGCTCTATGCCCAGCCTGGAGCCCAATGCAGAGCTTGAACCCATGACCCTGAGATCAAGACGTGAGCTGAAATCAGCAGTCGGACACTTAACCGACTGAGCCATTCAGGCACTCCCCACTACTAAATAATATACAGAGTAGTTTCACTGTCCTAAAAATCCTCTGGGCTCCACTGATTCATCCTTCCCTCCCCCAGAACCCCTGGCAGCCCCAGATCTCTGTACTGTCTCCATAGTCTTGCCTTTTCCAGAATGTCCTAGAGCTGGAATCACACATAATGTGGCCTCTGCAGACTGGCTGCTTTCACTTAGTGATATGCATTTAAGGTTCCTCCGCGTCTTTTTCTGACTTGACAGCTCATCTGTTTTCAGTGCTGAGTAATAGTCCATTGTCTCGATGTTCTACAATTTGCCTATTCACTTACTGAAGAACATCCTAGTTGCTTTCAAGTTTGGGTAATTATGAGTAAAGCTGCTTTAAACCTCCTCATGAAGGCTTTTTGAAGGAGCTCTTACCTCCTTCTGGTAAATGTCAAGAAGCACGGTTGCTAGGTTGTATGGTAAGAGTATGTTTAATTTTATAAGAAACAGACAAACTGTCTTTGGAAGTGGCTGTGCCATTTTGTGTTCTCACCAGCAATGAATGAGATGTGCTGCTGCTCCACAGTCTTGTCAGCATTTATGAGATTTGTATTCTAGACTCAGGCCATTCTAATAGGTGGGTGTTGGTGTCTTCTTGTTTTAATTTGCATTTCTCTGATAACATATGGTGTGAAGAATCCTTTCATATGCTTATTTACCATCTCTGTATTTTGCCTGGTGAGGTATTTGTTAAGGTCATTGGCCTATTTTTTAATTAGGATGTCTATTTTCTTATTGTTGATTTTTAAGAGCTCTTTGTATATTTTGGATAGCAGTCCTTGATCCGATGTGTCTTTTACAAATATTTTCTCCCAGTCTGTGGCTTGTCTTTTCATTCTCTTGAGTTTTATTTCTTCTTATATAATATGGCCAAAGTTTTGATTATTTTATAAGGTAAACATAATTTCAATATATGCTAAAGATAATTTCAAGATATTATGTTAACTCATATTGCTAACTAATGTGGCACACCCTTTGTTCTGTGTATCTAGTGTGTGTGTATGTCTGTGTGGTCGTATATGCATGTGTGTGCATGTGTGTGTGCTTCGGCAGCATGATGGTGTTGGAGATGCAGTTATAATTAGGCAAGGCTCCAGCCCTGGAGATGCCAACAACATATTTCTGGGAAGCAGGAGGACTGCATCAGTCCTGGGCCGTCTGCTCTGCTCTGCTGGGTTTCCCGTGTCCTTCGCAGCAGCAAGCACATGATGCTCTAGTGGCATTTAAATGATTTGGGGTTATTAAGTTAGGTTTCTGGACCCGATTTCAAGGGATGTGTGTGTTGGGGGAATGGGGTTCCGCACACCCCAAAAGAGCAATGCTCCAACACCAGCTGAGTGTTCTATAAGTCGACTCAATTTAACACGATTGTGGCACTATCTACCCAGAGATGGCACCAGATTCCACACCTTAAGGTCTCGATCTTACCAGACTGCCCCCCCACCCTTCAGACACCAGTCGAAATCCCAGGCTGTTAATGTGCTTCCAACAGACTGGCTATAAGTCAGAGGCTCCCTTGACCCTTTCTTTGGGTTTGATTGATTTGCTAGAGTAGCTCACAGAACTCAGAGAAACGTCGTACTTACTAGGTCACCTGTTTATTTTTATTTACAAAAGGACCAAACTCAGGAAGGGGCAGATAGAAGAGATGCCCAAGGGCAAGTATGGGATGAGGGGGCGGGGCTTCCCTGCCCTCCGTGCACACGGCTCTCTCTGAATCTCCAGGTGTTCATCAACCTGAAAGCTCTTCAGATCCTGTTCTTTGGGGTTTTATGGAGGCCTCATCACATAGACATATTGACTAAACCATTGGCTACTGGCAAATGATCCAACCTCCAGCTCTTTTCCTTTCTCCGGAGATCGGGGGTGGGACTGACAGTTCCAACCCTCTAGGGTCATGACTGGGTCCGCTGGCAACTGGCCCCCAACTTTAGGGGTTTTCCAAAAGTCCCCTCATTAGTATAACAAAAGACACCCTTATGTTGTTATTACTTAGGACATTCTAAGAGTTTTAGGACCTGTGTGCCAGAAACAGGAGAAGACCAAATATATATTTCTTATTATAATTCACTGTACCACAGGCGGCTGACGAAGCTGTAGGAGATCCAGCCAGCACCTGGGTGTTTTGCTCTCGAAACTCCACATTGCTGCTAAGGACTCCATAAGGTGCTGCTCTTTGGAAAACGGAACAATAACACACAGAGGGGTCTCTCCATTTCCGTAAAACAGTACTATGAAAGGGTGTGTTTTCCTTTTTTTTTTTTTTTTTTGTATAAAAGTATTTTAGACTATAAAGCCACAAAAAGTAGGTTTTGATAACTTTTCAAATGATCATTTGCCCTTTGAATAGAGACAGTGAAGATTTTTTTTAATGATAGAAATAGGTCTTAAAAATGAAACAAGCGTAAGCAGCTGACTTACTTTGCTTTGGAAACAAAAATCAAAGACTACGGAGGACTTGAACTTTGCTTTGCAAATGGATGTGATGCTGGTAGAAATTTCCGTCTCCTGCTAGCTGTGCCTTAACTCGCATAAATTATTTTGTATATTGACTTAATCTGCATTGATTTTTATTTTTATTTCAAAAACTTCAAACAAACATAACCATTTGCAGTAATTAGTGAAATTCACTCTTCAAACCCTGATGTTCGCTTCACATAGCATGAAGAGTGTTTTCCCAATTATTTATACGAGGTAGGACTAGACACTTGGCCACAGAGGATAGACCCATGACATTTTCATAGTCATTTGGAAAACACGCCATCTAATTAGGACTTCATACATGACAGCATAGTGTGGATGTTTAGCAGACAGTGTCACTTGGAGAGAGGGATTGGGCAGGCCGTGGTGTCACAGTTTGACATTTAACAAATGGGCCACCCTCCTAATCAGAAAACTCTATAATCATTAAGTATTTTCATTAAGTATTCAGTATTTCATTAAGTATTCGCTCAGATTCTGTCCTGCACTGAATTCTAAGTCGTTAATGGATTCGGAAAGTCTTTGAAATGTGTTTTTGCTTCCGAAGACAAACCCGTCGTCCACAGATACTACAGAGAAGGTGGTGCTGTTGGGTGGGGACTGTGAACATCACGTTACCAGAGGTCACAGGAGAATCAGACACAAGGTGGACAAGTTTTCTTTTGCTGTTGCGACCACTGACCACAAACGTGGTGGCTTAAAACAACACAAGTGAACTATCTTCTAGTTCTGAAGGTGAGAAATATAAAATGGTTCCCAATGGGCTCAAGTCAAGGTGTCTCTGCAGGACTGCGTTCTTTCTGGAGACTCTAGGGGGGGAATCCCATTTCTTGCCTTTTCCAGCTTCTATAGGTTGTCTGTGGTCATTGGCCCAAGCCCCCTTCCTCCATCTTCATAGCCAGCAGTGCAGCACCTTCAAATGTCTCTCTGACCTGATCCTCCTGCCTCCCTCCCGCTTGGACACTTGTGATGACATTGAGCAAATCCAAATAATCGAGGGTAATCCCCCATGTCAAGATCTTTACGTTCCCCTAAGGTAACATTTACAGGTTACGGGGAGTAGGACGCGGACGTCTTTAGAGGACCAGTATTCTCTCTACAATATATGCTGTGAAGAAAATAATAGTATATATATTACTGTCCTACTTAGATAATTTTAGAAACCTAAAACTTTGTCAAACCAGCCCAAAGATAGGCTAACTTACTGTGCTTTATATCATTAGGCTTTCAGTCAAGGAAAATTTTCTGTCCTTCCCTCAGCTGAATTCTTAGATTCACTAAATACCTCCTCTCCTAGGAGCCACGTCACTTAATCTAGTTGACACTTTGGGAAGCTGAAAATAAAATTCAAATGATCTTGAAGCATAGGAACTCAAAAGGAACCCGTTAAAGAAATAATACTTCTGAAAAGGACAGCTCCTTTGGCCAGTCCCACCAGTTTCTGGTGCTTTTTTCAGTGTTTCAAGTTGAGTTGGGGGTCCCACAAAATCTTAGTACATTTACTCCTTCAGATAGCTGTAAACATTTCTAAATGTTTCTGATTAGAACAGAGTTCATTTTATAGTTTTTATTTACGGTAAATTTACCATCATAGAAGGATCAAGGGAATCGCTTAGAAAAATCACCCCCGAACTCCCCACCCCAGGGGACAAAGAATTTTAGATGCTTCTCCCTCCAGCAAGACAAATAATTCTAGATGAGATGTGATTGACGAGATGGAGTTTATACATCTGGGCCCCATTCCTGACAGTATTTAAAATTAAAATTCTCATTAGTGCTGGCAAGCTTGGAATTCTTTAGTTTCTAAATGGAACAATATTTGCATGATTTTGTAAAACATCCTGATTATCATATACAATTGAATTCAGCTCCATTCAATACCATGCAAAAAGAGGAACACCAAACAACTTGCATTTAAATATTTGTATTCTCTTTTGTCTCAAAAAAAAAAAAAAAAAGCAGAGGAAGAAAGACAAATCATCGGGGTACCAGAGGGCCTGCCCATAGCTCAGCAGGGAGTGTGTGGAGGCCTGGACATTTCCACACGAATGTGCTGTCTTCACCTTGATGGGAGAATTCAGAAAACAGACCCGACTATTGAAAGAGTGGATCTCCCCTGTGCATCCCCAAGTGACTTCCTAGGTTCTTGGTGCTTTCAGGAATAAGCTCTGGACAGAAGTTTGGCTCCATTCCCAGGAGATAAACATTCACTATCTTAAGTTAAAACAGAATGTTTAATGTTGGGGAAAATCAGCAAATATTGGGGCATGTGAGCACTAGACCTTGTTGCTGCTGTGACTGCAGGTCATTCTAAGAAGGGTTCCAGGACAAGCAGCTAGACCCGGCTGACCCCTCGTGGAGCCTCAGTGAGCCTGAGGGCTTACGCCGGTCCCATGTGTGCCCACGGGACTGCAGAGCTCCTGACAATACATTCAGCTCAGGCGAATCACATAATGGGGAAAACCTTTTGGATCCAGCTTTTAAGCCAAATTTAGTAAAACAAATCTGCTATTCTGTCCACCCTTGTTTGATAAAACACAAGGCTAAATGTGCTAGTAGCATTTTTTTTTTTACCAGGTTAAAAAGAAATTCATTGAGATTTCACTATGTGTCAAACATTATGTCAATACATTCAAATGTGTTACCTCATTTCTCAAGCAAGCGCCGTGTAGATGCCATAAAACTTGAGGTTGTAAACTCAGGGAAATACATCCTACCATCTTGCGTCCGAGATAAAGAAAGATCATACCACAATTCTGAGAGTTGATATGGAAGCCCTCTGTTAAAGCTTTCCACGTTCTGTGTATAGCGTCTCTTCCTCCTCAATGTTTCCTGAAGTCTACCTAGACTTTGGTGTAGAGGTCCCCTGTCTTGGATGGTTTATCCCAGGTCTTCACAGTCCCTGCCCCTTCCCTGTACCCCTAGTACTGGCTCCCTGCAAAACCCATGGGCCCAAGACTTTCATCCGACCTGTTCCTGGCTCCTTGCTTGTCGCCTCCAGCAGTGCCTGGCACTTAGGAAGTCCTCAGCTGGCATTTCTTTCTTTTTTTTAAAGACTGTATTTATTTATTTATGTATTTGAGAGAGAGCGAGAGAGAGCGAGGGAGCCAGCATGAGCAAGGGGAAGAGCAGAGGGGGAGGGAGAGAGAGAATCTCTCAAGCAAACTCAGTGCTGAGCATGGAGCCCAATGTGGGGCTCAATCCCATGACCCTGAGATCATGACCTGAGCCAAGATCAAGAGCCGGCTGCTTAACCAACTGAGCCACCGAGGCGTCACAGCAGATATTGCTGAGTAAAGATATGATAGGGCTCTTCCCAGCCTGCTTGGACTGTTTGTCTGACCCTCATCAGAACAGAAATGCTGGGAAGGCCAGCACTATGTTTATTCAACTCTAAATCCTCCCTGGACCAGCACGGACATGTGCACACAGTAAGCGCTGGACGAATATGTTGCATTTAACAAATTAAGGGATCCCATTATGGGCACTAAAATTATTTTAAAGTGAAAACATTTGTGCAGAAAGAAATCTTCTGTGAATTTTCTCTATCTGACTAAAGCAGAGCCTTCTGAAAATACAGCTGCCATTAACCTGCCCCCAGGGAGTTTTCTGCGAACTCAGTTGTCATAGAGACAGATTGCTTATTGCTATTAGCATCAAAAAGCTCACAGAGCCTTCCGAGCTTTCCTATTGAAGCCCTAAAATCCCTCCCTTCTTGTGAAATTGGTACATAAATCTTTGCTTCTGGGTAGTTGAGGAGGTCCTTAGCCATTCCTTAGCCATTCCACCTCACACTGAGGAAGAAACCTTGCATTTTCTTCCCTTACGCTGTCTGCTGTCAGTTAATGCACAAGCCCATGATCAAGAAACCATAAGGGGTGGAGAAAAAAATTTCCTCCCAACACCAACACAACTATGATGGAGTAAGGTCTGTTCACTCATTCCAGGCATCTTGCTTTCAATGGCTGCTTTCCAGACCACACTATTACTTCGGTTGTTTGATTGCTAACCGATCCCTGACATTCGCCGAAAAGATATTAAAAGGTCACAGCTCAGCTGCTGTGGTTTAGTAGAGAGATAAAGATGGTTTAGTAGGGAGATAAATCCATTGTGTGAAGACAGTAGTGTCAGCTGTCAATACGCTTTCTCAACTGGACATTTTGCGCTCACACATTTCATTTCCCCAGTATACTTTGAAAATGACACTCTTTGGTTGCATCTACAAAGATCATAGTCCTCCCCCGGGAACTTTCCGGGCAGCATTCCTGACCGCTCGGACCCACCAGCGCGGTTCTGGCATCGGGGCTGGGCACATCCCTTTTTGTTTGGTGCTGCCTGATGAAACGCCGCACCCTTCTTATCTCTGACTTCCAATCAGCTGTCCCCTCGTGCACCCCAAAGCTTCCCCAGCATGTGAGGTTGCAGTCCACTGCAATCCAGGTGGGCAGCAAGGCGGTGGCCGTCAGCACGGGAAAGAGAGGTATAGTGCTGGATTCCAACAAACAATTTCCTCTCAAACACTGAGCTTGAGAAATGGATGAGGCAGGCTGGAGGCCAGCAAAGATTCTTTGCTTGACCAAACTTTGACCAGGCTCCTGAACCTTCTCTTGGTCCATCTGTGCACTTCCTTGTATAATCCAGTGTCAGCAGGAACCTTGCTATGTCAGTTTAGCAAGAGTCCCCCATCCACCATATGTGATGACCCATAATACCGGATTCCTCATCGTCCATGATCCTTCAGGTGCCCGCCCACCTGGCCTGACTTCAGCAAGAATCCTGGTGGGTCATTTTAGCCACGACCCCCACCTTACCCTGACATTCCCTCTTAGTGATTTTCCATACACTGATCCCCACCCCACTCCTTGTATATAAACTCCCACTTGCCCCTCCTGTATTCTGCGCTGAGCCCAGCTCTACACAGAAGTTTCTTTTTCCCTACCACAATAATCCTGAACAAACTCTGTTTTTATCCGTTTCTTACTCAGCCCTAGTTTTTCTTTGGCGAAGCCTGATGCAAGCAGGCCAGGTCTGAGGACCCAGAGGGGTTCCCACAGGACCAGCCAAGAGGGTCCTTGGCATCACCCAGGATGGAAACCAACATGAGACTGCGGGAGGTGAAAGAGTTTATAGAAGATACAGAGAGATACAGATGAAGCATCCGGGAGACTCAGAAAGGAAAAGAGAGGGTCTTATCTTTGCTGGCGGTCTTTTTTTTTTTTTTTCCAATTATTTAATTTTAATTTTAATTTTTAAAAGGTTTTTATTTATTTATTTTTGAAAGAGAGAGAGAGTGCCTGAGCGCGGAGGAGGGGCAGAGGGAGAAGCAGACTTCCCGTTGAGCAGGGAGCCCCATGAGGGACTTGATCCCATGACCTTGACATTATGACCTGAGCTGAAGGCGGATGCTTAATCGACTGAGCCCCCCAGAGGCCCATGGGTCTGGGGGTTTTTACTGATGACTGTGCTCTGGTGCCTTTAAAAAAAAAAAGGAAAATAAAAAGGAAAATACAAAGAATCCTTAGGACACAGAGTTTAGAGCAGGTAGAGCAAGGCTGGTCCCGGCAGAGCTGACGCTCAGAGATGCTGCACTGAACTGAGTGGAGGGAGGGGTGCGTCCTGAAGGGACGGGACGGGAGGGCTGGGAACTGCAGTGGGGGAGGGCGGAAATCCTCATCTCTTGGGCTTAGAGAGCCTTTAGTCTTCGGGTCCACAAGGCTGGGAGGGACAGGGCTTCCGGATGGGAGTCGGTGAGCCCAGAGATAGAAGGTGTGGGGACTACTGGGTATGGGAGCATCCTGGAGATCTTAGCCTGGTAAGGACTGAAACTCACTCTTAGGTCCTAGAAACTCACGGTGTTTTGAGTGCCGTCATGTCCTGACCCATACTGAATTGTCCTACGATTCCTGCTGTATTGACTGTATTTTAACCGCCACGCTAAGCTTAATACTGGCTGGCCTTTGAGTGGCTGAACATGGTTATTTATCCCATATTTTATCTCCTATATGCCAGAGCAGAAAACAATCCCAAGTTACAGCTTTGCGTATGTGTCATCCCCATTAATTTGCTCAGAAACGCTCTGCTGCTCGGAGCAGAGTGCGCGGCACGTTTGATGAACTTGTTTCACAAATAACAGTCAGTGGCACATTTTATCATCATATTGCAAGATTAGGATGATTACTCTAAAGTTTGGGAGCTAAAACTACTCCCATTTGAGGCAAATGCGTATTCATTTTCAGCGTTCAGTCCTGAGCTGTGATGGAAACTCGAAACGTTTAAAGAGTCTTACTTCATTTATTTTTGAAAGGAACAGACCAAAGGCAGGCAACAAAAGCATTTTATTTTTATTTATTTATTTTTTTTTGGTCTATGTCTTCATGATGGCCCAAAGTGTATTTTACTTTTTGAATAACACAGTTGCAAAACAAATTTTGAACTTTTACTATAACTTTTCATTTGGAGTATAGAGAAGCATAAAAGATAATACCAGCCTTTTGATTTTCTGAATAGATTTATACAACGGAAGCAAGAAAATTCAGTGGCATAGTCTACACTGGCTCAAAACAGTCTTCTCCAAAATTGCAACAGTAAAAATAAATGATTTTGATTTGTAGAGATAATTAAAACTGTACCAAGCTGTACCAAGATCCAGTGTTTCAATTCAAAGACCTTTCCTTGCTTTAAAAATGATGTCATTATGAAGATCTTATGTAGACTACTGGCCTGGTTTTTAAATGGGCCAAATATAGGGAAGGGACTTTAAGCAGAAGTACATAAATCGATGAAGACATTTACATTTACTCATAGCAACCTGTAACTCTCATATTTCTTTGTGTTCTACAACCTTTTCCTTTCAAACTAATAGAAGAGTTAAAAGCAACACACTCTGAAACGCGCACACAGACGTCAAAGTGAGACGTCCCATTCGGTGAACCAGTCCATTTGGGGCTGTATATTCATCAGCATCACCGGAATTCCGTTTATAACTTACTCTGGTTATAAAGAGCAGAAGCCTC
This sequence comes from Potos flavus, assembly GCA_028534135.1. Classification (NCBI taxonomy): domain Eukaryota; kingdom Metazoa; phylum Chordata; class Mammalia; order Carnivora; family Procyonidae; genus Potos; species Potos flavus. The sequence goes on along the minus strand of CM052892.1, from coordinate 80,193,161 downwards.
TGGGACCCCAAGGCATGTCCTCCAGTCCTAACAGTATGAACCGGGAACAGAAATTGAAAAGAGTTCACAGCAAGACTGTCCCTTCTGTTACCACCAGATGAAGGAAAAGAAGGGGGCGGCTTGTATGTATACCTTCACTGATAGATTAACTCTCCCCTGGGTCTATTTTCCTACGAAAAACAGTTTGTCGGTGCTCTGCCATCGATACACACTAATGTCAGCACACAACCAAAAAAGACATAAAGAATAAGGAGAAACAAACAATTTATGTGGTTATGAATTAACCACAATCAACAATAATCACAGTACCTTCTTTAAAAATATTTATTTATTTTGGAGAGAGAGCGAGTGTGGCGGAGGGGCAGAGGGAGAGAGAGAATCTCAAGCGGGCTTTCTGCTGAGTGCAGAGCCCCACACGGGGCTCGATCTCACAACCCCGAGATCATGACCCGAACTGAAATTAAGAGTAGGATGCGTAAGCAACTGAGCCACCAGCTGCCCCAATAATCAAGGTATCTTAATAGTTCCCTACACACACACACACACACACATACACGCGCGCGCGCGCGCGCACACACACACACTGGTCATTTCCTCTTCTGTAATTTCATGCCAGTGGCTGGGTCCTGATTAGCCCAGATGCATAACAATTCCCTTCTCTTTTGAGGTCTCTTCCTCTATTTCCCTATTTGAAAGTTCATCCTCTTTTGTTTCCCTTTCTGCGGAGGATAAAATGAAACAGGAGAGATATATACTAACAAACAATTATTTAACTTTGAATGGAATTTAGAGGAAATGTAAAGGGTTCAGCACATTTTCCTCCTTCTCAGAAATCAGAAAGATTTCAAAATAGAAGAGGACCTCAAACCCATGTTCAGATCTGGGGTGGGAAGACAGAACACTGAAATCTCACAAATATTGAAGACAGTGACTCGTAGATGCACAGATAGGCAAAAGACTCCCTAAGAATTTTGAGGATAAAGTGCACAGACTCAATCCACTAACCAAGAACGTTGTAGAAGTCTTACAGACCTCGTTCCTCAGCAGAGAGCTCAATCAGGGAAGAACTTATCTCAAAGAGACTTATGCTGTGGCTGGTCTAAGTGAACCCAAATGTGGTTCGTAGGTAACCCGCAAAGTTTTTAAGAAAATTGTTTTTGGGAAAGCATTACGAGCTTGCTCTCCAAGGGACAGAGACAATAAACCAGGAAAAAAGTCTCTGGACTTAAACTTTTATAGCCAGAAAATGCCCTGAGAAACCTACTCCGTCGCAAACATGAACCCTTGGAAAAGGATGACTCAGATAGCGACACCAAGTGCCCAGAGGGCAGAGAGCCATTAAAATAACTCTGGGGGCGCCTGGGGGGCTCAGTGGGTTAAGCCTCTGCCTTCAGCTCCGGGTCATGATCCCGGTGTCCTGGGATGGAGCCCCGCGTCAGGCTCCCTGCTTAGTGGGGAGTCTGCCTTTCCCTCTCCCTCTGCCGCTCCCCCTGCTTGTGCTCTCTCTCTCTCTCTCTCCTTTCTCTCAAATAAATAAATAAAATCTTAAAAAAAAATGTCTCCCAGGAGTAGGATTGAGCTTCCATCGGAGAACTGGCAGGATGTTCCCAGATAGATTTCAGAACTACCCAGTGGCTGCGGTATGTCTTCCATCTACTCCCCATTTTTAAGAAGAGTTACTTCTGTACTTGAGAGAGAGAGAGAGAGAAAGCGCTCATGCTCGCCCGAGCAGGCGGTGGGGCAGAGGGGGGAGAGGGAGAGCGAGCCCTCAAACAGACTCCCCCCTGAGGGGGAGCCCAGCGCCGAGCTCCCTGCCAGGACCTGGAGGTCATGACCTGAGCCAAAATCAAGGGTCGGTTGCTTGACCAGCTGAGCCACCAGGAGCCCCCGGCTTAACTCTCCCCCGGAATCTGGAAGCTTAGAGCGTCATCCCTGGCCTCACCAGTCCACTGTTTTAGAACATTATATAAAGGTGATGTCAGCCCTAACGAGCGCCACACTATGAGTGGGGGGTACATCAGAGGGCGTGTGGCCGACCCTCTCGTTTCACAGGCACGGACTTGAGGCTGGCCAGACGGCTGGGCTTGCCCAGGGCTCAGCTGCATTGGCTGGCGTGGCTCTGCCGGAGGCTGGTCTTCTAACCCGGAGCTGTGCTCTTCCTCCTACGTGATGGTGACACAGTCCCGAGTTCTTTGGTGGAAAATCAATAAACCCGATTTTAAGCTAAACGTACCAGAATAGCCCTCCAGCAACCATGAACTTCCAAGAACAATGAGAGATTCACCAGGCCACTCCATGTGCCCTCTTCTCTCTCCCCCACTGCTGCCGACTGCCTGGATGGCATCTACTTCCCTGTGGTTCCGGGGGGCTTCTCCCTCTCGGGGCTGCAGACCCATCCAGGGAGCAGATCTCTCACGATCAGAGCTGGTTCTCTCTAAACATTTTCCATTTTAAGGACCCAAAGTACTGTTGCCCTTTTTTCCCCGCAAGGCTGCAGTTTTAAATTGCGGGCACTGCTCAATCAATTGATCACTTAGGGAAGTAATAAACAATCTTTCTCGGTGCCGATTAAATTTTTGTATCATATTTGCTATTTTTTTTACCTTGAATACAAAATAACTCAAAACATTGGATTATAAAGCACAATTTTTTAAGTGTCAAGTTTTTATAATTGCTAATTTAGCATGTAATAGGAAAACAGAGACATCTGAAAAATTATTTGCCATATGAAAATAGAAAAATGTGAACATGAGGCAAAAAGAAATTTGGAGACACCACCAGAAATGTGTTACGTTCACAAATGTCACCCTTGGAATATTTGGGGCATCAGAAATTTGAAGTTACGGTCCCGTGATCTCTGACTTAGAGAAGACGCACGTACAGCATAAATGGCAACATTCTCAAGGGAAAGAAAAGCGAAGCTTCACAAATTTTTATCTTCTTTGTGGTGTTTATACAAAACAGAAATATACAAATTCCTATTTGTTCCTCGTAAGTGTAGGAAGCTAAAATCTAAGTGTCCCGCTCTCACGCTTTGCTCCTCCGTTCTCAGGGAGTCCCTCACGTCTCTGGGTAAACTGGGCATGACAACGGCAATTTTTGCCCCATGCGATCTGTTGAGACTCCCCTTCAACAAACTCCGTATCTTGAAGCTCCTTTCTCTGTACGAGCCTTGCAGCCTGTCAATCCCTCTTCACAGCAAATACAGCGGCAATGCACCTACTTCTCGGCTGCAGATAAACTGTGACAGTGGAACTAATTTTACTGATAAATACTAATTTCCATCCAAGCATGACATCTCTCCTGGCCTCTTTTCTTCCTCCCACCCAGGCGCACTCTTGGTTAATCACCATGTCAGTTACCAGCCCGCTGGCATCCCCGGTCTAGGCATCTGTCTTCTGGCTGCCAGTGTCCAGTTATTTATCTCCATTCCCCTCCATCCCACACACAGCAACAAATGCCTGATAGATGTTTGATAGATATTCTTCGGTACAAACCGACCGCTGTTAAATGTAAAAGGTATTTCATGTGTCGGATTACGAATTTGCGTAAATATGACCTGCCTTTTTTGTTTTCTTCTCCTTCTCCCTTCTTTGCACACAGCCTTTTACAACACTGGGTCTTTAAGCTCCCCTATTGCTGCATTTCTAACGATGGCTGTAACTGCCGCAGAGCATTCTCTAGCATCCACCCTTCATGTTGTGTTTACCTAAACTGCCAGGGAGAGCCGCAGGTGACCCTCACTTCCCCCCGACCACGCACACCGTACCTGTACCTGCCCGTGACCCCTTAGGGACCTGCTCAGAAAACCGTTTTTTAGAATATGGCCCCAGAAACGGCATTTCTGGGCCAACAGGCACACGCAACTTAATCTCAGATAGCTTTCCAGAATTGCTGCAGTCTCCATTCCCAGCAACGGTACATGAGATTCGCGTCTTAGCTGCCCTGCCAGCGCTCAACTCTTAACTTGGCTTTCCTCATCCTTGCAAATTTAAGGAGCCCTGAAATGCAAAATAATTTATGATAGACAAAGGATTTTAGATCCCAGACACCTGGCAAAATATACGACACAGGACAAGTGAGATAAGAAACGTAAAGCTTGGTTCTCTTTTTTTTTTTTTTTTTTAAGATTTTGCTTTTTATTTGAGAAAGAGAAAGAGAGAGAGAGCATGAGCAGGGGAAGAGGCAGAGGGAGCGGGAGAAGCAGACTTCCCCTGAGCAGGGAGACGGACACGGGGCTTGATCTCAGACCCCCGAGAACATGAGCTGAGCTGAAGGCAGATGCTTAACCGACTGAGCCCCCGGGGCGCCCCGGTTAGCTTGCTCCTTGACCACGACCGCAGGCTGACCAACGGCCTGATTGCCTGGCTTAGGTCTTCCCAGGACGCGGGGATCTTGGTGTCGGGCCCGGGGCTGTCCGTGGCAGACCAGGACCACTGATCCCCAAGCAGGCTGGTGCAGATGGCCTGCTGAGAACTCGCCCCTGAGAATGACTCCCCCGAGGACTGTGGTGGCTTCTTGAGGGCCCCCCTCAGCTTTTGAGCTGGGGTCACGCTCTTCTTGACTCAGCCAGGAGCTGGGAGTCACAGGCGTGCTCTTTGTCAGCAAAGCAGGGGCACCAAGACCTGGCCATTTCCTCACTACTGGGACCTTCTCACATCGGAAAACAGTGCTCCAGGGTTGGCCCTGAGTGAGGCAGACGGTCCATCGGGGGTGCGACAGGTCTGACAGTGCCCCACCCCGTCCCACTTCCCCCGGTTCAGAAGCTCCCGCTGATACCCTCCGCCCCAGCCCTGCACTACCTCAGGCTCAGTCGGCATTCACCAACACGATTTTCTCCTTAGTTTGTAACCGTACACGTGAGGGGCTGTGGAGCTCATCGGTCACCTGTTGTGCAAACTCGCGCACACTCAGTCTCCCTCGCGCCCAGCCCCGTGCCGGGCCCCGAATCACTGAGGGCTGACGCAGATATACGGACCGTCTTGTGCCACGGAAAGATATTCATCCCAGGAAGCTGTATTTTCTTTTTCTGTTGGTGGGTGGGTGTTTTCCCTCAGCAAATCCTACTATGGGTCTAATGCCCTCGCAGACTCGCTGACTTGCTTGTCTCTGGCTAGCTCAGGACAGAATTGGCCCGGTGCTTCCAAGAAAACCCTGGCCAAAGACAGACGTGGCACAGAGAGTGAAGAGTGCATAAGACTGGAAAGATGGAAGCCAGCAGAGGCAAAGATGTTGTTTCTTGGTAAATCATTTTACCCACCTCTCTTCAGTAAATTACCACTCCTCGCAGAGCCATACCCCAAGAGCAGCTCACAGGTCGAGGGATGTCCGAGGCTGAGAGGACGTCAGTGGGATGCTGGTTGCTTCGGGTGAGAACCATCCTCAAAATGACCGCAGACCAGAAACACCAAGCAAAGGCAGGACTGAGGATTGGATCCTCAAAGAAAAATCCTTCATCTTTCTTCAGTTATAATTTTTCCATTCGACTTAGTGGCGATGCTTTCGAGATCGCCAGGTGCAGTGTTCCTGCTGGGGTAGGAATCCCCCCAGACCCTGGGGATGGGTGGGCCTCCATCTCCACTCAGATGCCACCAGGAGCTCTGCATATGTCTTAGAAACCCCTACAAGTAGAGTATATTCCTTGAATTGAACACACACCTGCCGGCCTGCCATCCAGAGTCCTATTTCCATGACGGGAGCAATCAGGAATAATCCTCACCTTCTTCTGGGCACCCCAGGCAGCTGAGCTGGGCATTCCTGTGTGTCTCCCTCCCTGATGTGGCTGCGGCTCCCGTTCCCCTAACGCGTCCACAGGGGGCATCCTTCTGGGCCTCTCATCAGTCATTCCACTTCACGGATATGGAGACATTAAAGTGTGGTACGCAGACTAGGACACTGTGCTTGCCGTGGACCCGTTAAAGCAGCCTAGAATTAAGCTCATTTTCGGTTTTTGGCTTGGGTTTGGGTTTTATGTTGTTAAAATAGCTCATCACACTGTTAAGTGCCATTGGGCCGAAGGCCAGCTCACACCCCTCATGTGAACTGGGCTGAACAGGGTCCTCCTCTGTGGAGTAGTGACTGCAAATATGAGCCGGGACAAACAAGTGATGAATATCCATACAGCACTCCTCTGCAATGAAATAACAGAAACACGAGTCTCTAAGTAATGTTACTGAGTGAAACAACCAGAGAGAAAGGGGGTCTATATTGTATATTGCCATTTACACAAAACTCTAGAAAATTCAAACTCATCTTTGATAGAAAATGTCTGTGATTGCCCGGGGATGGAGGGAGCGATGGGAGACGACGAAGAGGAACAGGGAAGGTCTGGGGTTGATGGATATGTTTCCTATCTCGACTCTGGTGATGGTTTCCCAGGTGCACACAGTGTCAAAGTGTATCAGATTGTACACTTAAGATGTGTGTCAATTACACGTCAAAAAAGCTGTTTTTCAAGAGCATTCTGATAAGCAAAGTGACACCTGATAGCAAAAATAAGCAAGGCAAACAACAGCTGCAGTAGGTATGTCCTGGGGGAGCCAGTGTGACACGGTGGCGGGGGAGGGCTTGCAGGGGACCCTGTGGTCCAGGAGGAGGGATGGGGCCGGGCCGAGGAGAGGAGATAGGGTATTTCAGATGAGGGCATGGTACTCTGGAAAGATAAGGACTAGCCTGGCAAGTGGATGTTGGGGAACAGCGCAGAATTGGGTGGAAAAGTGGTAGAGCCAAACGACACAGGTTTTCAGATAGCAGGGTCAGAAGTCTCTAGTTTGTGACCGAGAGAATAGAGAGAGACCCCCTGGGGGGCCACATCCCGATGGGAAATCAGGCACTTCCTCCGTCTCGGTGGGACCAGCGCTCAGTCATCGGAGTAAGTAAACTGGACGATCGCTGTTGTTTCTGGAAAATAGAATTCTAAACAACATTTTGGAATCTTATACTATTCTAGAACCTAGAGAATCCATAATTTGTGCTCTTCTGAACTATCCACACTAAGTTAAATAAGGAAGAGGCACCTGAAAAGGTGGGAGTTTTAGACCTGAATATGTGTTTATATTCAGGATACACCTGAAGCAGTGGCCGGCCCATCCCCGTCCAGCTCCCACCAGCTTCACTCACCCCGTGCCTGTCCCGTGTGACATAAAAGTGGGAGAATGTGATAAAATATGTCTTGAGTGTGATACATAGTTTCTCAGACAACTGCAAAATCTTGGATAAATATTGGCTATTTTTTAAGTTGTACGATTTAGTATTTGATTGTAATCATCTTTTATTTACAAGCCAAAGTGAGAAACACAATGTCATCTTCACCACAAGAAATTTCACACACTAGAATTTTCCTGACTTTGTGTGAAAACTGTTTCTGACACGTTGTTTCTGATACAACTGTTTCAAAATGGTTGAATAATCCTGATTTGAATATAGAAAATATCAGATATTTAAAAAGATGTGGAAGTGCTTTTGGGAAAAAAAACAAACAAAACAGAAAACCTGGAAACCAAGACCGTTGTGGAAACTTCTCAGTGAGTTTGAATCAATAGCCAGTTTCGCTCACCAGAAACTGACTTCGATCACATAGACACGCTTGTCCAAAGGGTTTACGAATGGACCGTGCTTCTCTTTTCCCTCAGCAAGAGCAGTTCATAGGAAAGGGACTCACACCTGTATCATTTCTCTGCCTCACAGGCAATGCCACCGTGATTTCCCTTGTTCCGCTCCGCACAAAAATCCTAAATAATTTCCTACAAAACTCTTCAATCGATTGTTTTGTCGTCTTGAAAATGTATTTTATTGACGTCTGGTACAAAACTAACAACAAAGGAAGAACAGGGGCTGATGAGTGGGAACGTGACGTAGTCCGTCACAGGCATTCAGGCGACCTCCCAGGCCCTGGAGAGACTGAGGTCCCAGGCTGAATTACAACTACCCAATTAATCTCTCTGAACCTATTATCCGCTGACTGTTCAATCCCTCCACCTTCACTTTTCTGATTACCAAAGAGAAGAGAATATGACTGTTTCTGATAAAAGAGATGTTTGCATCTCAATAAAGCAATTTCGTGGGTGGATTTGAGTTGCGTACAGAGGTAAATAGAGCACTAAGTGTCGCTCTTCATTCCTCAATGTGCTGGTAGCCCTTTGTGTTTGCCCAGTTGGCCCTATTTCGTCCCACTCGAGCAGCCATTTCTCACTGTGGTCCAGCGGGGGCTCACGTGGTTTTTCTGTCGTTCCGCAAGAGCATGAAACTCCTTTGAGCATAAAACGTTTTTTTTTTAGGTGTTTTGACCAAAAAGGCTGAAAAATCATGTGCTTTTTAAAATAAAAATAGATTGAGGGCGCCTAGGGGGGCTCAGTCCTTCAGCATTTGCCTTCAGCTCAGGTCATGATCCCAGGGTCCTGGGATCGAGCCTCGCATTGGGCCCCCTGCTCCGCAGGAAGTCTGCTTCTCCCTCTCCCGCTCCCCCTGCTTGTGTTCCCTCTCTTGCTGTCTCTCTTTCTGTCAAATAGATAAAATCTTAAAAAAAAAAAAAATTAAAAAAATAAAAATAGTTTAAGAAAAACAAAAATTTTGAGTCTCTTTGGCAACAACCTGAAACCTCCCAGTACGTGGGATGGACTTGGGTTGTCTTCACGGGGAAAGTGCTCAGAGCAGTAGCTGGCACGTGGCAGGTCGGCAAATGTGGGCTTTCCTCCATACCCCCCTCCTATTCCCCTCTGACTTTGTCTAGAATCGAAGGTCTGGATTGTTTTTTCTTTGCCAACAAGGGCAGTAATTAAGACATTTGAATTCGATACTGTACAGATCTTCAATGACTTGCAGATTTTTGTTCTATTAAATACTTATCTGAGGGTATTTGTTAATTATGTCCCAGAGGTATAATAGAAAAAAAATTTCTTAAATTTTACATGTTCGTATTTACTTTGAAAGAGCTTATTTCTTTACTATGCTTTTAAAATATCTTTGACTTTATTTCTTGTTTTGGTTTGCTCATTAAAAAAACTGGTATTAAGTTATTCTCTCTTATTCCCTTGGCTTCGGGGGAAAGGCAGCAGAGAAGAGCTGTCTGGAAGAAATGACCCCCCTAATGGTTGTCTGAGGTCACCGACACCTCTTTAAGTAAAACCACTTGGTTTCTGGTGAAAACAAAAAAGAAATCTAGCGGTAACATTTTAAGCTTAAGGAAAAAGTCATCTGATGATCTTTAAAAAAAAAAAAAAAAACTACCCAAACGGAGATCTTGGCTCAAGGTGATGGAGTCTTTTGAATACGCTTGTTCCTCTGGATTGGAGGGTTCATTGCAGAAAACCCCACCAGTGGTCTCTCTAAGCCCTCAGAGCATTCTGAGATTCCCCAAGTACAAAGAGGCTCTTACCAACTCCGTTTCTCCATCTGTAGAGGGCATTTAAAGCTTTTCTGTCTTTTGGAACTAGAGGAAGGGGTCAAATAAAATTCACTCTGAAGATTTAACCCTCAAGCTTTGAGAATTTCCCAGAGTCACTCTCAGGAAGGACTAAGCCAATGCCTACCTGGGTCTGGTATCATATACACATAGGAGCTTCCCCACCACTGCCGGCTCGAGGAAGCAACGCAGAAGGATGGAAAAGCAGTTCTGGGAATAGCGTGAGTTGCCCACCGCCTTCCTTTATCCCTCCTCCAAAATCTGCCCAACATCTCTTGGCCCTGTGGTCATCTCGTAGGCATCTGCAGAGCTGTGTTTCTTCTGCAACCATTATCACAACCCTACAAGTTAGGTCCTATCATCCTTCTCTTTACAGATGAGGACCCCTTGACTCACAATGTAATAAGGTCAATGGCCAAGATCCCTGGGGAAGTGGGCAGGTAGAGTCCATGTTCTTGCTCATGAACTCCCAGAACCCCAAAACCCCAGAACCCATGACAGAAAGATCTTGAATCTGCCTCGATCATATAAAGAAAGAGATGGCTTGATTTAACAGAAAGAAGCATGTCAAATGGGATTATGGATGTCCCTCAAGCAGGAGGTAACTTCTGGAAAACCCAGACCTAGTGTGTGAAATGGGCGGGGTGGGGGGGACCTCATAATCATCGGTGGGAGGCAGAACACGTGCTGTCTTCCAGGGGAAGTCTCTCTGGACTGTTCCTAAATGCCCTGTGTGAAAAACTAAGATAAGCTTCCAAGTGCATGAGCCCATTTTGAGAGGCAATTTGGAAAGTCATTCCTGAACATTCCCAATAGGAAAAATATACCCACTACAGGAAGATATTTAACGTTAAGTTAAAAAAAAAAAATTGTAAAAACTTCTTTCTGTTCTTTATCATTTACACCTTGGGCAGTAATAAAGAGAAGCATGATATTTAAAAAATCATAGGTTTGGAGTCTTTAGTGTCACATTTTCTGCATACGTATCACCTGTGCTTTGGGATAAAGGCTTTAAAATTCTTCGGCTCTATTTCTTGTCACATATTTTCCACGTTGAGTGAGTTGATGGCTGACTCGTTCTTTTCTCATCTCGCCACACTGTCAGGTGTGGGAAAGACGTTTATCCTCCCTTTGCTGCTGTACCAGACGCTGCTGAGGATGCTTGTAGAGAAATGGGGAGACACGTGCCCACACGGGTGGTGGGACCCATGCTCTCCGAAGCCATTACAGCAAGCGCACTTTGATATGATCATCGAGTGTAAACTCGGGTTATTTGAGCTTCCTGCGTGCTTCCTCATGTTGGAAGGTCAGCCCTGCTTTATGGACCGGGCCCAAAACTCTGGCTCAGGGCCGCGGCCATCCCACAGACATAATGGATGTGACCCCGTTGTATTGACTTGTATGACTCAGTCATCTCTCGCTCCTGTCAGTCCCCGCCGGCCGGCTTCTCCCACTTGAGTGAACCGCCTGGGCTCTCCAGACACCTAAAGTGTCCCTCCTCCTCTGTGTGTTGCTGCAAAATGAGAGCCACCGGTGATGGGATTCTGCCCCAGGATTCTCAGCTCCTCTCCGGCGGCCCCAAAGTCCGTAGAGGACAGACGGAGACAGAAGTCAGCACGATGACTATAGCTGACCCTGGGACACGGTATGTTGTAAGTTGCTGAGAGCACATTCTAGAAGCTCTCAAGGCAAGGAAAAAAACATTTTTTTTCTTTTTTGCTTTCTTGGTAGATTGATGAGATGATGAATGTTGATTCAACATACTGTGGTCATCATTTCAGCCTACGTGGAAGTCAAGTCACTGGGCTTATCCAGGGCTATCTGTCGGTTGTGTCTCAGTCAGACTGAGGAAAAAGTGTTTTAAAGAGCCAAAATATATATATGTTATAAGTCAGAGGAGAAACTGCTGTGTCTCTCTGGCTGAGGTCTTTCGGACACCTCGGCCAAAAAAGTTCTTTCTTCGTCTGACCCAAAAACTATTCTCCCACCGCCTCTGCCATCTAGGTTCAGCGTCCCATCCCGTTGCTCATCATCGGAAGTGCTTCCCTCTCCCCCACGCGGTCACACCGTGGGAAGTCGTCCCTCACATGTCCCTCTAGGGGCTGTTTGCATTCCCGGGGCCGGGCAAGCAGTTCCATCGCTCCAGACGCGAACCCAGAGTTCTGTGTTCCGAGAAGACAGACTCATGGGACGTGCCGTGACCATGCTCACACACCCGCCGCTCCCTGCGGGCACAGGATGCCCCACACCAACGACACTGGGGGAGGCCATCCCTCACCGCAACGGGCAGCCCTCAGGGTGGTGTGGGCTCCAGCCGTCGGCCCGCTAACGTGGTCACAGAGCACCGAAGACATGGAGTCCAGAGCGAAGTCTCAGCGTGGGTCTCTAATCTCTGCTGAGTGCAGGATAGGGCTGATTCGCTGCCCGGGAGGGCTCTAACTCCTTATGTGTGTGTAAGCTAGTGGGGTTGCATTCTTTCATGGTCCTCGGCATGGGAAGCACGCATTCCTGTGTCTTGGACCTGGGTCTGTGTGTCCCTGGGCGGTCCAGCCATGCCTTAACTCTTCCATCTGTAGGAGGAAGACAGATGCCTGCCTCAGTGGCCCACAAAGGCTCCTGGAGCAAACTTCAGGCTCTGCCGGGGATGGGGAGGCCCCTGCCCCAAATTTTGCCCTTAAAACCCTCACTTACAAGCCATGGGAGAGTTCTGAACTTTGGAGCATTATCTGCTTGTTCTTCTGGGTGATGCCACACCAATAAGCAGTGTATCTTCCTTCCCTGTGAAAGCTCGGTGGCAGGTTTCATGGGCTTGCTACGCGTTGTGTGGACGAACTCTCATTCGGTCCACTTACATCATCCCGCCCACCAGTCGTGTATAAAACCTTTTTCCATGTCCAGACAGACCCAGTCTCATTAGCATGGTCCTGCATTGTCAACGACCAGCCAGTGCCCAGTCTGTCACTGGTCTTTACAAATGATGTATTAATAGAACACATTAATAATGTTTGCCCTGTCTAGCTCCAGAGGCAGAAGGGCCTCTCAAAATGCTTTAAAGATGGTAAAATAATCACTTAGAGATTTTAGAATATTCATCCTTTCAACAGAAACCTTTGATAAATATAAAACATAAGCATAAATATCCACCAGTTCTTATTTCACTAGATGTATATTGAGTAGAATTAGAGGACTATGGAAATTGAAAAGTAATCAGGTCCATTACTCAGTGAACTAGTTTTTTTCTGTCACCACTTACTTGAAATCTTGTTTTCTCTCTTGCTTAAGTAGAGATAATTCACACTGATGTTCCCAGGTTCCTATTGAGCCCCTCCTTATACTTACTCGTAGCCCAGAAACGGTCAGGGGTTTGGCCATCAAAATGACTCCGCGAGAATATTTCTTTGGCTGCCTGTGGTCCTCAGGGTTCGTCCTGGGCCGTGTGGTCTGCCTAGGCGGGTGGAGGTTACCACCACGGGAGGGAGGCCCTCGCTGGCGCCATCGCAGGCCTCCCCGAGCAGCGGGTAAAGCCCTGTGTTGGACAGCGGCGGCAGCAGGGGTCAGAGCGGATGCAGTTTTCCCTTCCAGCTCTCTTCCACATCTGTCTGACCGAGGGCTGCGTTAGCATGATTCTTAAAAAGAAACGAAACAGAATTTTCTCTGTGATCCCTTGGCATTCTTCCGATAACCAAGATAAGAGAATAAATCCCAAGAAAGTTTGAAACAAGTATAAAGAAATTCTCCAGAAATAGTCATTACATTGGCCATTAATGAAGAATGTGGTGAACTTATTTTGTTCCTCAGTGATTGTTATAGAAGAACTAGTTTAGAATACATAATAACCTGTCAAAAAATAATTTGCTGGATTTTTTTTGTGTGTGTGTGGGAGAGGAAGCCTTAAAAATAATTGACTAAAACATAACAGTATAATTAATTCTCTCTTGGTCTACGGAGTACTTTAGATAGGGCGTAATGGAGCAACATCTTTTCTTTGTTCTTCATTCTCAATCCCAAATCCTCGGGCTTATCAGAAAAGACTGCATTTTAGTAAAAAGTAGATTTTGGTCCTTCCTTTAAGCTCTTAATCATTAGAAAGGAAGTTGGTGTGGAATAATCAAAGAAGAATTTCATTGTCCAACAGACTGCATATGCCCGGGTTGTGGTGTGGTTTCCCGGGTGCTCAGAGGTTGGAGTGAAGATGGGAATTCTTATCCAGACTCCAGCACCAGTCAGCAGGGTGAACTCGGAAGAGTAGCTTATCTGTCTCTGACCCATATTTCCCTCTGAGAGTGAGACAATAGAACAGACTCCATGAGGTTGTTGAGGAGATTAAATGAGCCAAAAAAAAAAAAAAAAAAGCCTTATAGAAATTGAGGTATACAATCATCCATTGTGCAAGAAGAACTTGTCTGTCTGTAGAGCAGTGTTACCCATTTGTAACATATGTAAAAATACTGAACCACTATGTCGTACACCTGAAACTAATAAAATATTTGTCAATTATTCTTCAATAATTAAAAAAAGAAGAAGGGAGTTACTCAAAGGTTATCACACGGGCCCTTTGTGCAGATCCTGGTGTCTCATCAGCCGCCCTGGCCAAGCCCGTGTGACTAGGAGGACATTTACGTGACCACGGAGCCTGTCCTTGCTGTCTTTACTGACACTCGGGGATGTGGACTTGGAGAATGAATTGGCTTCAATTCGGTCCAGTATGACCGATTTAATTCCTCCGTTGAGTAAACCCGTGGAGCTGGTATTGACCAGGCTTGGCGATAAGCACACAGAAGGTGTTCAAACACCTGCCATTGACTGGCTGCTCATGTTTATAGACCACAAAAGGACCGCACTGAATTGGCCCTACTGAGGTAAACTTGCTTCTTTCTTTTCATGACAGAGAACCGACCTTTACCCTCCGCTCCCTTCGTAGGGAAGGGACGTGAGATGCTGATGAGCTTCTGGGAGCATGAAAACTTGTAAAGATAGTAGCTGGAGGGGTGCCCGGCTGGCTCAGCCAGAAGAGTGTGTGGCTCTTGATCTTGGTGTCATGAGTTCGAGCCCCGGTTTGGGTACAGAGATTACTAAAATGAGTAAATAAAACTAAAATGAACTTGAAAATAAACTTTTAGTATGGATTCTTAAAACAAAAAGCAACAAAACAAAATTTTCTAAGCTCCCTTGACATTCAGCCAATAACTGGGAGAAGAGAATAAACATCCCATGAAATTTTGAAACAGGTATAAAGTAGTTCTCCAGAACTAATCATTCAACTGGCCATTAATGAAGGATGTGGGGACATTTTCTTGACATTTTCTTTGTCCCAGAGAATTGGTGGTAGGGAATTGTGGATGATCCCTTCCCTCCTTCCTCAGAATGTTAGGGATTCTCTATCAGTGAGGATGGTCATTACCCAACCACTGACACCAAAGGATGAAAAGTACTGATGTCTGGGTCATGTGCCCGCCCCCTGCCTCTGGAGGGCCCGGAGTGGGGGAGAGGCATTTCTCCTAAAAGAATATCAGGGTGTGGTAGTCCCAAGAATGAGGAGTGGCTGCTTATTATCTGAACTAGCAATCACCCAGTATCAATGCTAGTAAGACCCTCCCACCTTCCTTTAGATTCTGTGCCCTCCTGGAAGGCTTCTGCAAATACCCATCTCCTTAAAAATACCTCTAAGTTTATTTGCGGAACATGCAGAACACTAAGACCAAGGGAAAGGGGCTTTGTTACAAAGAACTAAAAGGATTCCATTCCAACTGTGCGGATTAAGGGAAAATGGAGGAAGATAGGTACCTAATTCCATGGAATTAATTGTTAAGAGGTCATCAGGGCTGGAGTAATAAATTTGATTATACAGGCTGCTCTCCATTTAATAAAGACCAAAGCCACACTGTTTGGCATGTATTGAGATTTCTCCCCAGGGTGTAGTTTTGTTATCTCCTATTCATTCTTCTATGGTGTCTAGTGGTTGAACTCCTGAGACGAAAAACTCTGGTTGGCTTGTTTAGGGAACTGGATCGAAAGAGGGAAGATAAAGAGGCAGAACTTTATTCCGACTTCAGTTTTTGCAAGAAAAACTTCTCAAGACAGTGTGGAAAAGATGACAGGCCAGAAGGGGGATCTCAACAAGTCTTTAACCTTTCAAAGAAGGCTGATGACCAGGGGTCTAGAGAGGGTTGCCCGACAGCCGTGCCTGTTACTTGGGGTGAGGCCATTTGCTGATAGTTTCTGCCAGTTCTAGAGCCTCTAGAAACAAGGGCTACAATAATAATAGCGTTCTTGAGTAAGACAGTTGATTGATGTATTCATGTTTCCATAATCTTATCTGAAATGATAGTTAAAGCATCTTAGAAAACTTTGCTTCCTACCGATGTTCCACAGACATTCTAAATGAACACTGTGTTTTTCTCAGCAAACACAATTTGAAGGCACACCATACAACCATCCCAACCAGGGCGCTGCCCCACAGGCTCTCCACATAGCAATTCCTATATGGCCATTGAACTTGGAAGATTCGTGAGTTCTTATTAAAATAATATTATACTTCAGTGTTTGATCGCTGACACAGATGACCTATGCCTTTCAGCTCAAAAGGTTTACGATCCTATTTATTTCATACTAGGAAGTAGCAACTGTAGCATTTGAAGCTTGGGTGTATAAACTTGCTTCTTTGCAGTTTCTTTGATTATAATAAAGCATACATACAATAAAATTCAACACTTTAACTATTTTTGAGTGCACAATTCAATGGAATTCAGTGCATTCACAGTGTTGTACAACCATCGCCATTATTCATGACCAGAAATTTTCCATCACCCCAAATAGGAACTCTGCACCCACTAAACAGCGTTCCATCTGCCTCTCCCCTCGCCCCTGCTGACCTCCAGTCGATGTTCTGTCTCTGTGAATTTGCCTATTCTAGGTAACTCATATAAATGGAATCATACAATATTTTTTCTTTTGCAGCTGGCTTATTCCACATAGCATACTATTTTCAAGGTCCACCCATGTTGTAGCATGCATCGGAATTTATTTTTAAGAATGAATACTATTGCATGGTATGGATATGCCACATTTGCTTATCCAGCTTACCCATTCATCTGTTGATGAACATTTAGCTTGTTTCCACCCTTTGACTATTGTGAATAATGCTGCTATGAACACTGGTACAAGTATCCATTTGAGTTCCTTCTTTCAGTTGTTTTGAATATATACCCAGAAGTGAAACTGTTGGGTCATATGGAATTCTATGTTTAACTTTATGAAGAATCACCAAACGATTTTCCACAGGGGCTGCAGCATTTTATAAGCATAACCAACAATGCTTATGGGTTCTGATGGGTTTGGTTTGTTTGTTCGTTTTGGATAACCGCCATCCTAGTGAATGTGAAGTGATATTTCATTGTGGTTTTGATTTGCATTTTCCTAATGACGAGTAATTTTGAACATCTTTTCATGTACTTATTGGCCATTTATTTATCTTCTTTGAAGAAATACCTGTTTAAGTACTTTGCCCATTTTTCTGTTGGCTTGCTTGATTTTTTGGTGTTGAGATATAGGAGGTTTTTTTTTTTTTTTTTTGGTATATTATGATATTAACTCTTTATTAAATATATGATTTGCAAGTATTTTCTTCTTTTCTGTGGGTTGTCTTTTCACACTTAAAAAATTTATTTATTTTAGAGAGGAGAGAGCAGAAGGGGAAGGGGCAGAGGAAGAGAGAGAGAGAAACTCAAGCAGACTCTTGAGCTCAGCGTAGAGCCTGATGTGGAGCTCAAGGTGGGGCTTGATCTCGTGACCTTGAGATCAGGCCTGAGCCAAAACCAAGAGCCATATGCTTAACCGACTGCACCACCCAGGTGACCCTGTACTTTCAGTTTTGATAGCATTCTTTGGTGTACAAATTTTTTTTTAAATTTTGATGCAATCCAATGTATCTATTTTTTCTTCGTCATCTGAGCTTTTTATGTCATATCCAAAAAATCATGTCAGATTCAATACCATGGAGATTTCTCCTATGTTTCCTACTAAAAATTTAATTTCAGCTTTTTTGTTTAGATCTTTGACCCATTTTGGTCCAATATAGGTATTATATATGGTGTTAGATAAGGGTTCAACTTAATTTTTTTGCATGCGGATATCCAGTTTTCATAGCGCCATTTGTAGAAAAGACATATTGGATTCATACAGAATTCCAGGGGACCCAAAATAGCCAAACCCATCTTGAAAAGAAAGAACAGAGGCATATGGATCATTGGTATAGAATAGAGAGCCCAGAAGAGAACCCTCACCTACAGGGTCAAATGATATTTAACAAGGGTGCCAATTGTAGTTATGTTACTGTTCGTCTAGATAATAACCACTGTGCTTCTGGCAGAGCCTGCGAGCTCCTGCCTACCCACTTGGGACACTTGCAGCTCCATCGCTACCCAGTGGGGCACCCCCCAGATAGGGCCTTTGTGCTTCTGCCCTAGTGCCTGGGTCAGCCTCTTGCTCCAGATGAGACAGTGGGAAGAGTCATGGCAGGGACACGGGGACACGGGTTTAGATCAGGAATCAACAAACTATAGTTCATGGACCCCATGTGGCCTACAGCCTGTTTTGCAAAGAAAGTGATGTTGGAACACAGCCACACTCATTTATTTACGCGTCGTCTGTGTCTGCTTTTATAACAAGGACAGAGTGGCGTTGTCCTGACAGGAAGGCATGGCCCTTAAAGCTTTAAATGTTTAATATTTGACTCTTCACACATGAGGTGTGTTGACCCCTGGTAGAGTTAGAAAATGAGTGCTCTTAGGAACATTTTTTTCAAATACAGAGGGTGTCAGCATATTGAGGAAAAAATTGCATACTTACTATCTTTTGATTTCTCTACCTTGATCCTCCTGGTATTAATATTTGAACATCTAAGATGACTCTACAAAGAAAATATTCTTTTCATTAATATATATTCCAGATGATATTTGACAGTACATTTCTGTAGCCCTATGAAATGGATTATAAGACAATCTGATTTTGCTCAGAAATCCATCCTGAGTTTTTTTGTTTAACTATACTTTATTTCCTTAATTTATCATACGAAATAGGCATCTAATTTGTAGCTTCACTGTTACTCTTCTGCTTAAAAGAGTATAATAAATAGATTCAAAGAATAAACTCAGAGATCTCCATCTGCACAAGGAACTCTTGAGTATTCCATTAGTGGAATATGCTTATGACTGTCCTAATTTGAGTCTTTCATTCTTCACTGGAGATTCATTCTCCTGGAAGCTGTGCATCTGAAATTCAGTAGATCTCAGCAGCCTAACACTAATGAAAAGATTTTTTTTAAAGTGTATTCCCTGTTTTTTACACAGCCATTTTTTTTTCTAGCAAACTGGTGACATGTACCAAGTGAAGAGGCCTCAAATTCTAGTTAGTAGAGATCTGGAGAGGAATTCTGCTCACTTAGTAAGAAACAGACAAAAACCAGGTATCCATCTAGCTTCTGCCCAGATCAATGGCTCTTCTTAGAAAAAATATATATGTAGTGGATAAAGATTTTAATTCCCACACACCATTGTGGAGCTTCAAGCTCACTGTGCAATGGTCCTAGGCCATTGTGGATGCAGGCATGCCGCACACATCCACCATCCCTCCTCTCCAGACTGCTTTGCCCTTCCCAGCACAGGTCCTGTGAGCCTTGGGAGGTGCCTAGAAGCAGGGAAGAAGAACATTTACCTCTAAACCATGATGTTAAGTCACTTGTTAGGAATGAAGAAAGAGAACTTAACCTTTGCAATCAGCACCATGGAGAGCAGTATCTTCTCCAAAAGGATTTCCTGGCACTGCTGTCAGGAACATGAAAGAGAAGAAAGAAAAGAAGAGAAGAGAAGAGAAGAGAAGAGAAGAGAAGAGAAGAGAAGAGAAGAGAAGAGAAGAGAAGAGAGGAGAGAAGAAAGAAAAGAAAAGAAAGAAAAGAAAAGAAGGAAGAAGAAAGAGAGAGAGAGAGGAAGGAAGGAAGGAAGGAGAAAGAAAGGAAAGAAAGAAAGAAAGAAAGAAAGAAAGAAAGAAAGAAAGAAAGAAAGAGAAAGAAAGAAAGAGAAAGAAAGAAAGAAAGAAAGAAAGAAGAAAGAAAGAAAGAAAGAAGAAAGAAAGAAAGAAA
>CM052892.1:80154410-80173526 GCA_028534135.1 Potos flavus | reverse complement strand
TTTCTGTTTGCATGTTTTTACAAAACAAAAGCATACAAAGTAAACATACTCACCTTTGTTTTAGTCCTTTCACCCAGCATAAGTATCTTGAGGCTCATGCATGTTACTTGTGTCATTATTAGTTCATTTTTATTGCTGCATGGCATGGTACGGCCTTACCACAATTTGTTTATCCATTCATGTGTTGATGCGCCTTTGGTTGTTTCCAGTTTTGAACTCTTACACTAAAGCTCTTATGAACATTTGTGTATAAATCTTTGTATGAACTTAAATTCTCTCTTCGAGAGAGGAAGGGCTCCATCATACAGTAAGGAAAAGGATACTTAAGAAACTAGAAACTGTTTTTTAAAGTGATTTACTGTTTCATGTTTCCACCTGCAGCATATGAGAGTTCCTCCACATCTACACCAAAACTCAGCCTTTTTGATTTGAGGCATTCTTGTAGATGTACTAATACATCACAGTGGTTTTCCTTTGCATTTACCTAAGGACTAATAACTATCACAGATTTTTCTCAATATGTTTGTCACTTACATATCTTCTTCAGTGAAATGTCTCCTCAAATGTTTGCTTATTTTTAACCGAGGTGGGTTGGTTGGTTTGTTCGTTTTTTAAGTTTTGAGAATTCTTTGTATATTCAGGATATGAGATGTTTTTCAGATACATGATTTGCAAATATTTTCTCTCAGTCTGTGTCTCCTCCTTATTACTCCTAATAGTGGTGAAGAACAGAAATATTTAATTTTAATGAAGTCCATCTTACGGAATCTTTTACATAGTTCACACGTTTTGATTCATAGCTAAGAAATCTCTGCCCGACTCCAAACCACAGACATTTCTCTTCTAGAAGATTGGTGGTTTCAAGTTTTTCATTTAGGTCTATGATCATTTTGAATTAGTTATTGTGTTTGACTCGAAGGATAGATCTGAGTTTACTTTTTGTATGTGGATATCTAAGCATCCTTGAACACTTTGTTAAAAGACAGTTTTTTTCTCCACTGGATTGTCTTTACACTTTCGTCAAAAATCAATTTCGATATATGTGTGGGTCTCTTACTGGACTCTATCCAGTTACACTGGTCTGTTTGTCTTTCTTGATGCCAACACCACACTCTCTTAATTACCATAGTTTTGCAATAAATGTTGAAATCAGGACAGGTTAGCCCTTCAATTTTGGTTTTTGATTGTTTATTTTTTGAAATTGTTTCTGTTGTATCAAGTCCTGCTCATTTTTATATGAATTTTAGAATTTGTTTTTCAACTTCGACAAAAAGTAAAACAAAATCTACTGGAGTTTTGACTGAGATTCTGTTGAATCTGTAGATCAGTTTGAGAATAATCGACAACTTCGTAATACTGAATCTTTTGACTCCAAAACAAGCTATTTCTTTCCTTTTATTTAGATCTTCCTTGATTTCTCACAGCCGTGCTTTTCTTAGTTTTCCACATACAAGAGATCCACATCTTGTGTTGGATTTATCCCTAAATATTTCATATTTTTTGATATTGCTGTAAATGATTTTTTCCTTTGAATTTCTGAATGTTAGTTTCTCTTATATAGAAAGTGGATGGTGGGTTATTTATTTATTTTGGAGGGGGACAGAGGCTAGCAGTACATACTCTAGGCTTTGTGAGCCACGATTGTAATTGTTCCATATTCTTCTTTAGAACTTTTAAAATGTAGAAGCAAAAAAATCGTATGGAATCACCTTCCTGAAAATAGGCCTTAATGTTGGCAAATATGATAGTTTATTGCCAACACAAAAAATGCAAAAACAACTCCCAGCTCACATGCTGTACAAAGAACACTGTGGGCCAGTTTTGGCATTTGAGCTATGGTTTGCTGACTCTTGGAGTATGATTGATTTTTGTACATAAATCCTGTATCCCGGAAACTTTCTCAGCTCACTTACGAGTTGTTGTAGCTTTGTGTGTGTGCGCGCGTGTGTGTGATGTGTGTGTGAGATGTGTGTCTCTGTGTGGTTTGCATGTGTATATGTGTGTGTTTGTGCGTGGTATGGTGTGTGTGGTGTGTGGTGTGTGTACATGTATGTGCATGTGTGCATGCATATGTGGATATGGACATGACTCGATTCTTGACTAAACTCTAATCAGGCTCCCAGGAGGTCCCTCTGGGTCTCGGCCTCGGAATCTGTCCTGGCCAGGCCTGTATGGCCCCGTGTAGAAGAATCTTGCTCCACGGGTTTAGAGAGGAGCCTCACCCTGGATCTCTGATCGGATTCCTCACGCCCCAGGTGATGTCTGATCAGCCTGGCCTGCCCTCAGCCAGAATGCTGTCCCATCAGTTTAGTCCCACTCCCCCCTCCCCCCTGCTGTCTCCTCTTAGTGGATGTCCGCCCTGCTCGGTGGCTATACAACCTCAGTGCCCACGCCGTATTCCAAAGTAGCCCAGTCCTATACCAAGGTCTCTTTCCCCCTTGCAAGAGCTCCTGAGTAAATTCTGCTCTCGTTGCCCTAACTTCTGCCCAGCGATGGTACTCACAACACCATTAATTTTCTACAAGCAAAAACATGCTGCCTGCAAACAAAGAAAGTTATATTTTTTATTTCCAACCTGGGTGCCCTTTGTTTCTTTTTCTTGCCTGATTGCAACATGCAATTTTGAATGGAAGTGAGGAAAGTGAGCATCCATATCTTGTTCCCAACCTTGAATCTTGGAGGAAACACAATTATCCTTTTTCCACTTAGTAATATACTGATTGTAGGTTTTTCATACATGTTCTTATTCTGGCTGAGAAAGTTCCCTTCTATTCCAAGTTTGCTAAGAATTTTTATCAGGAATGAATGTTGGATTTTTTTCAAATATTTTTTTCTGCTCTTTCTTTCTAGTATGTTAATATTGGTGAATTACACTGATTTCCAAATATGCGAACAATCTTGTGTTCTTGGTATAAATTCCATTTGATTGCAAGGTAGTGTCATTTTTATATATTGTCAGATTTGATATCCTAGAATTTCATAATCTTTGAATATATGTTCATCGGGGATATTGACACAGTTTTATTTTGCTTCTTATAACTTTTGGTTTTTTAATTTTATTTTATTTTTTCAGTGTTCCCAGATTCATTGTTCATGCACCACACCCAGTGCTCCATGCAATCCGTGCCCTCCTCAATACCCACCACCAAGCTTGCCCATCCCCCCAGCCCCTTCCCCTCCAAAACCCTGTTTCTCAGAGTCCACAGTCTCTCGCGCTTCGTCTCCCCCTCCAATTTCCCCCAATTCACCCTTCTTTTCCTTCCCCTAATGTCCTCCATGTTTTTCCTTATGCTCCACACGTAAGTGAAACCGTATGATAACTGACTCTCTCTGCTTGACTTATTTCACTCAGCATAATCTCCTCCAGTCCCGTCCATGTTGAGGCAAACGTTGGGTATTCATCCTTTCTGACGGCTGAGTAATATTCCATTGTCTATATGGACCATATCTTCTTATAACGTTTATGTTTGGCACCAGTGTCATACTGGCTCTATAGAAGGACATGGCAAACATTTCTTCCTCTGCGGTTTTCCAAGTTTGTGTACATTTAGTATTACTTCTTCCTCAACTTTTTGATACAGTTGACCAGCAATGTCATCAGAGCCTGGAGTTTTCTCTCTGGGAAGTTTTTAAGCTGCAACATCTACAAATTTAGAGCCACTCAGGTTATCTGTCTTCTTCAGTGAGCTTTGGTTATTGGTGTCTTTTAAGGAATGTGCCCGCTTCATTTATGTTGTCAAATGTATTGATATAGAATTGTTTGTATGATCCTTTTCTATCTTTCTCATATTTGTAGCATCTATGGTGATGTCACGTCTCTTATTCCCAATATTAACTTTGAGTTTCCCTCTTTTTTCCAGAGGTTTATCAATATGATTGATCTTTTCAGCAAACCAACTTTTCATTTCGTAGGTTTCCTGGATGGTATTTATTTTATTAGTTTCTGCTCTGATCTTTATTATTTTCTATTTTTTTAAATTTACTGTGGATTTAATTTGCTTTTCTTATTCTTGGTTTTTAAGGTGGAATCTGAGGTCATTGAGACGTTTCTCCTTTTTTAACATAAGTAATTAGTGTTATAAATTCTCCTTTAAATACAGCTTTAGCAACATTTGATGTTGCATTTTATGTCACACATTTCATTTTGATTCAAAACACTTTCTACTTTCCATTTTGGTTTATTTCATAAATACACCTGTTAGTAGTTATCTTTCAAGTACATCTTCTTTGGGGTTGATAATTTCAAACATGGCATTTTCTCCACATGGCATGCTGACATCTGCTTTCATCTTAGTTTTTCTTCATGTGAGGTCATGACTGAATTTGTATGTACCCGCCTAAACTTACCTCTTGGACTTACGGCCGCCTGTTTGTAATGTTCTTGCTGTGAAGTCAGAGATGGCTACTGCAGAAGGACCTTCTATTCTTCCCCAGTGGGACTGATCTGATTCCCGTCTTTTACTTTGTTATGAGAGATGTTGCTTGGCTCAGCCATTGACTCTATATCACTTAGTGCATCTATTACCATCTATTACCATCTATTTCAAGACCGCTGGACCCAGGGGCAATTTGGGAATGATAAAAGCTCTAAAGATTTCTCTTTCCTGAAAACTTAAATGTCTTCTAAGCCATAAAATATGATTTACTAAATTTTGTACTTAGTATTTCTTAAACCTACACTTGAGTGATATGGAAGAGGTGCATATTATGTATTCCTTTTCCATTCCTCATCAACATGCTGCCTTCTAGAATCTTTCGATGCTCAGGATGCCCGAGGACACTTTCTGTTGCATAGGGAGAGGTTCATTTAATCTTTAACTTGACGCAAGAGAGCCTTATTTTCCCAAAGATCAAAAGCTCCTTAGTTTGCTGTAGAAGGTGTTCAGGTCAACGTCCTCAAGGAACGATGTTCTGCATTTGGATGCACAGACTTCGTAGAAAAGTCCTCTCACCTCTTGGGCTTTAGCCTTGAATGTTGGAGTGGAAGGATCCTTCCAATATGTGCTTCTGAGGAGGGACAAGACTGGCAGAGCGTAAGAACAAGGAGCCTCTGAGGAGCCAGCCTGGGAGACGACTCCAAGGACGGCTGGCCTTCCTGGCGTGAATTAGCGCCCGCGCCACCCCAGTCCCAGTGTCAAGGACAGCCTTACAGAATCTTGGTCTTGCCGACATTGGGCTGGGTCAAGAGCAGCTCTGGGACTCCTAGGAAATCCTCTTGCTCTCAGTCTGTTATGTTGGCCTGTTTCCTCCTTCTTCCTGATCCTGCCTCCGTGGGTGCCGGGGCCACGGGGCCGGGCTGACTCCATGGTTTTCATTCCCAGAACCATCTGGGCAGCAGCTTCTGGGTAATGGATTTACCAAACAATAGTTAAACAGGCTACTCCCATGCGCGCATTCCCAGTGGTCACAAAACCCGTCTGCAAGCTGGGGATTGTTCCCTCTTTGTCTGCGTACTCTTAAGATTTGCTTCGTAGTCACAGACCTTTATGGCTTTACTTGCTCAGTTTTCAGTCTGGTAAGCATGTTACAAGTTAGAGGACAAACTATTTCGTGTCAAGGACTAGAACTTGTGCAAAGGGAACATTATTTTGTCTTCAATTTTGGAATATGTTTACTAATATTATAGTAAGATTGTGACTTGCCAATAGGAAGTGTGTTTTTTAAAATTTATTTATTTGAGAAGAAAAGAGCATCACAAGAGGGGGAGGAGCAGAGGGAGAGGAAGAGAATCTCAAGCAGATGCTGCCACCTCCCCTTCCCTCCCCTCCCCTCCCTTCTTAAGGTCTTAATGCAATGTCACCTTCTCTGGGGAGCCTATCCTATTGTCTCTGTCCTCTCTCCCTTCCCCTAATCCTGTTAATCCATCTTTTTTCTTTCTTTTCTGTTTCTTTTTTTTTCTTTCTCTCTCTCTCTTCCTCTCTCTCTCTCTTCCTTTCTTTCTGTGTGTGTGTGTGTGTGTGTGTGGTTTTACTTCCCAGCCCTATTTATTTTCCTAGGTAGCTCGTAACCGTTTTACACTGTACTTGATCTGCTTATGAACCCCAGTCCTCTGCCAGGTGGGAGCCCCCCAAAAGCAGCCGCGGAGCCTCCGCCCGAGAAGGGGGCCAGTAGCAGCCGGGGCGCACGGAGCCAGCGGACGGGAGCCGCGCTCCGGGCCTGCAGGTCCCCTTGGTTACCGAACCAACCAAACCAACTCCGGCATGCGCTGCCCCCGTTGCATTTCTTGGGCTGGTTTCGGCCAGCGGCTGGGGTGGGGGCGAGCAGGCTGGGTCCTTCCGAGAAAGGAGGGCGGATGAAGCCCACCCCCACCCCCACCGCAGCGGCTACTGCTTAACCCAAATTAGATGAGGCCGAACTAATGATCTAAACGCAAGAAGCTCCTCAGGACAAAGACGGACCGTGCAGGAATCCAGCTTTTGAGGAGACAGTGTCTTGTTTGGGGCCGTCCTTGCAGCTGATGGAGATTTTCCTGGTGGGCTTTCCTGGGGGGAACCTGGGAGGAGGGGGCTGGCAGGAGCGCAAGTGCGGGCCTGGGGCAGCAAGGCGGCCGCCCAGAGGGGCCGCCCAGGCCGGGAAGGACAGCGATCCGAGCAGCTGGCACGGCGAGCTAAGGAACCTTTGCGCACCGTCTCCCGCTGAGACGTCTCCCTGCCCGCGGAGCTCGTCTCTCCCAGCCTCGCTAGGACGCGAACAACCCCCCCGGGGCCGCTGCGGCTCCTTCGTGCTTTATTCAGGGCCGGGAGGGAGAGGGTTACCCCCTGAAGGTTGATTCTCTCCTTCTGGAGACAATTTTATGGCTGTCCCTGTCTCCCCCGCCTCGCCCCCTTCACGCCCCCGCCCCGGGTGCGCAGGAGTCCCCCCCAAACCACGGATCTTGTTCCAGTCTAACTGGCATCACTAAGTCTGGCTTCGTTTCCGTCGCGTGGGAGGCCTGGTGTCCCTTTAAGCGTGTATCAGGGACTGGCTGCCCTGTGGCGGTCTACACTTGCCAGCTCCCAGACCCCCGCCTTTCCTGTGACCCTCCTTCTACCCACTTGTACCTTTTGCAGATCCCGCAGCAGAGGGAGGGGTAGGGGATTTTATTCTTGCCCAAGGCAGAAGAGTATCTAGGGCGCACAGGTCCCTCTGCAGTGGGGGTGGGGCGGAGGCTTTAGCACGAGCATCAGGAGTCCTGCGGGGGACATCCTGGACGCGTCTTGTGGCCCTGGGTTGGGTAGGAAGGTGGCTCGTCACCGCCCCAGTCCGGGCAGCGTTTCCATTGCCGTGGACGAACTTCTTGTCCTCTTTCCCTGTCATGATCCCAGAACTTTCCTTCTGTGGAAGATGCCCTGGGACTATCGGAAACACAGCCTGTGAGAAGGGAGGCTCGTTCCCTGATTTCTGCCCAAACATCATAACTTGTGTCACACTTCCGAGGAAAACTGATGATCAGCCGAGAAACTGGAAATGGGATGTCACTGAAGAAAGATGGTTCTTCCCCGGCGAATTCAATATAAACCCATCCACGGCTTCGCACACCTGTGACTGGAGAATCCACTTTCGAAAGATATGCGGTCAGGTTTCATTAAGACTGAGACGCCCATCACTTTGCGGATTTTAAGGGTCACCCAGCAGGGTCCTGTTTCCCTCTCCTGGTGATGTTCCTTCTGGACCTGCAAGAAAATAAAAGCTACGCTTAAGAAATTATCCTCTAAGTCCTAGGAGGAAAGCTATTGTTGACTAAAATCCACCTTCCAATTGATAAAAAAAAAAAAAAAAAAAAGATGGGGGGGACTTGGGGGTATGGTGTTAGGCATTAATATAACATTGCTAAAAGACACGAGGTGAGGCAGAGTGTTGAAATGACAAAGGAACGCAGGATTGTGCAGGATGCTTAAAATCTCGAGGCTCCCGCGTTTGTACGCAAGCAGCTGATAGAGCCGAGAAGAATCTTTCCTATCCGATAATGAAGGCTGGTCTCCGAAGGACCTTTTCTTCCGGTAATTGGTCACCCGCTCCTTCGTTACCGCATTTTCTCATAAGTAATAAGGCTGAACTTCCTTAGAAATGGTCTGTGGCTTGTTCATGCCGCCCAATTACTCTGAGCCTGCGACTTGGTAGACCGGAGAGCTGCACTAATGAGGGTATTGCTCTTGGAATCTCGGCAGGCCGAGGCCTGAAGCACTTTCAGCCACAGCAGGCTCGACATCCCAGCATTTGCCCTCCCCGGGCCGGCGTCTCTCTGCTTCCTAATTTGCCTCGGCGGGCCCCTCCACCACCACCCCTGCACACGGACGCTGGCTTCGGATTTCCTGCTCGCCCTTGGAAGGTCTGGGAGTTCCTGCTGCGGAGCTTTTTCCAACCTCACTGCCCTGGTGCGGCTCGGCTGCCTCTGGGACTGTGGGCTGCACCTCCTGCCGGGCGGCCAGGAGAGACCCAGGCTTCTGCTTGCTCTCTTGTGGCTGTCTGTCCTTGGGGTGATGACAGCTGGTATCACGCACACTTGCTGAAGCTTGGGGCAGGCACGCCGCTGCCCGCATCCCTGGAGATAACTCCGATTCCTGGGAGATTTTATCGCCACCCGCCGTCCCTCCTGAGAGACTTCAGTCTGCTCAGACGAGCCGAAGTTAACTGCCCTCTAAACAGCATTTTATCTGGTGGGCAAGACTGAGGCTAAAAAATGTATGGTGCCTTGAAAGCATCTTTCATGGAAAAACGCAGTGCTCCTCGACTATCCCACTCTTGGGGAAAATGTTCATGATTAGCTAACAAGGGGGGGGATCTCCCTTCCCATCAACCTAATGTGTCTAAACTAAAACTAAAATGATTCAAAACTATGTCAGACTCTTTAGTAAATCGTTCCCAATAGTCCTCGGTATTTGTAGATTCCTGAATTTTGAAAAATTGCTAAAGTCATTTTTGTTAAGATTAAATTATTAAAATGCATGATTCGCAGAGCATGCTGGTATTGAGAAGAGACAATTCCCCTCAGACGAAAACCCTAGTTACTCCAAAATGACTCACAGAAACCCATGAAAACGTGTCTTAGGCAAGGGAAGTAAATACATGGACTTGTCCCTCAAGGTCTAACTGGAAATGAACGAAGCTGCTTGTCCCCTGGTGACCTACAGGTGGCGGTCCACGGCGCAGCCTTGGAAGGTGGGGTGCCCTGGAGACCGTCTGACTCCTGTCCCTGCACTGGGTTGGGCTGCCCCCATCGCCCTAATTCAGCAGTGAATTATCTGACATTTTGCTCTGCTTTTGCATGTAACCAATGCGTGCTTGCTTGGAAAAAATGGTGTGATCCACGTCTCTTATTCCTTCCTCCTTACTGGGAGCAAATCTTCTGTTTTCTTTGGCTTTAAGGGCAAACCAGGCAGTCACGTCTATGGTTCCTCATTACAAAAGCCAGAGCCATGACACCTTTGCAGCCTAGCTGCTGTCGAGCTGAAGATAACAGATTAAGTGATAGTGTTGGAGGACGCAACACTGAGCAGACTGCAAAATGGGTCGCAGGTAGAACTGAGGACTTTCCCACGGCGTTCTTGTGTTAGGTGGTCAGGGCGGACCCGTCATTCCTCTTACGGAATCCCCCACCCAGAAAGTCACCCTGCGGAACCCTTGGTGTCAACAACTTGCCACTCTGCTTTACAATCTAATGATGGCCAATCACTGGTCCTGCCATGTCACAAGCATGTTGGGAAATAACACCGGAAATGATTTCAGAACTTTGGATACAGGGACTTTATAAACGCCCAGCCCTTGAGGAGGCCTCGACCTCTCTTTGGCAGGTGATCCATTGCTTCTGTTCGGGCTGGAGGTTGTATGTCTTTCCTGGACTCGGATAACTTTCACAAACCTTGCCCAGGACTCGCATCTGGGTTGTGCCCCAGAAAGCGTTCATCGTGAGGCTGATGTGCAAGAGGACAACTGATTAGATAGGGGGCTGGAAATAAGGCCCACGTGTCTCACTTCTGCAGGCTCTTTGCGTTTTCCCCAACACTAGTCCCTGCGGAATAAACGATTACCCATCCAGTCGGGAGAGGTGCACCTCACACAGCTCTACAGTCTAAGCCAGTTTTGGAAAAGCGGAACCAGCTTCTAAATTTTAGAAAGACGTAAATAATTTCGACTCTTTCTCTCATCTTCAACAGAATGGCAGGGCAGCTAGGGGTTGTTTCCCTTAGTGCTGCTTGGTCATCTCTGTTTTCCCCGATCATGGATTACACTGCTGAACAATTACTGGAACTTTCTGACCGCACAAAGTATAGATGTCTTGCCAGACTGCCGATTGTTTAAACGTATCCCCATAAAATGGTATCATTTTGGAAAGTTGTGTAAACACTAATATGCATATGTAGATTTCTATTGCATTTTAAATAATTTTAGGGGGCTATTAAGAGAGAAACAATGTTAAATCGGAGAGGAAATAATAGCACTTCACTTTAGAGTTTTATTCGCAAGGTTTGGTCTTACTGTAATCGTGGAGGGGCTGATAGGCTATGTTTGTGTACAACGCTGTGTCACCGAGCGGTCCACCAGCAGTAAGGTGACCCTACTTCCCTGGCCCCCCAAGGTCTCCTGAATTCGGACCTATCACCATCTCTAGTTTAAGTCTGTTGGTAACATTCCGTTGGGGAAAGAGAACATCAGAAGGTAGATACATAATTCTTGGAGAATTAAGAAAAACCGAAAATTCTTCTAAACTTCCCTAAGTTTCTGAGAGTCGGTAGAAGCATTCATCAGGACTGCTCCTTTCCCATTTTAATTTACAGCATCGATTGTGCTGTTGTTGGATAATTATGCTCACTCATGTGGTATCCTGGACTTCAAGGAAGTCTAGGAAGTCTTAAGAAGATCTTATACGTGGTGTGGTGCCTTGTCTTTGTTGGCAGGGCACAGCGTTTGAATTAAATCCGTCCCCAGGTGTCAATGAAGAAAGCAGGTAAGGCAGCGCTGACCTGGCTAAAGAGGTAGAGTCTTGGCCTCCCCCCCCTCCTCACAGAGCCTGAAGGGAGGGTCCCAGGCCCTTGGGGACCGTTCCCTTATCCCAGGGCTCCGTCCCTCCAAGGTCTGGTCCAGCTCTAGCAGAGACCTCATTCTGCAGCTGGCTACTTATTCTTACTAAAAAAGAAAAATCATTATTCTTGTTGAAGGGAAAATACAGCTTCTAGTAGTTACATAGTTAAAGAACCAACCCCTGATCCAGCATCCGATGACAGGCGTGGCGTGTAGATATGGTGGATTGCGAAGCCTGGAGATCGGAATAGCTGTGGTTTGGGCCACATTTCATTGAGAGCGGGGTCGACTCCCTGCACACAGATGTGCGCGTCGACAAGCCGGCAGGTCTTCCATGAGTCAGATCGGAACTGCTAATTGACAGGAGGCCAGGCCTCGCCTGTCTGCACTCTCAGTCCCGATCGGATCCCTCCTGATTCCAGAGTCAGAGCAAGAAGACAAAGCCGATGCTTCCTTTAACAGGAAGAAAACGGTGACAGGTTGACGGACATGTCTAGCTTTAAAGTCTTCTTGTGATTCTCTGCTGTTAGCAGAGGTTTTTCTGTCATTATTGCTTTTTTTTCTTAAATTTGCCAGTCACCCTGAAGCCCCAGTCGGTTCCTACAGTCCCCTCATAGCCATGGGAACCGAGATCGTCAGCCGAGAGCCCAGGCAGCGCTGGAGAGAGCAAGAGGTTGCGTTCCCCTCCGTGGGAGAAGCTGCTCTAAAGATCTTTCTCCCCGTTCAGGGAGAGGAAGAAATGGAGTCAGGCTGTGCATGGAAAGTCCCATGAGAGGGTGTCATGCACGACCTCGGCCAGAGCCCCTCAGAGGTGTCCCCTCCAAGCAGTCCAAGACCAGTCCTGACCCCAGGACGCATTGCAGCTGGATACTGGGGCCAGCGGGAGCACTGGAACAACAATGTCCCCCAATCAAATGTTGACAGTGAATGTCCTTCCCTTGTTCCTGATTTCTTCTGATGTTCCTGATGTTCTTCCCTTGTTCCGTATCTGAATGTTCAGATAACATTCAATATCTCAGCATTAGACATGCTATTGGCTGCAAGTTTTTTGTAAATGCCCTTCATCAGGTTCACATTCCCTTACAAGGGTTAGGTTTGCTGAGGGTTCTTTTTTTAGTATATCATGAATCGACACTAAATATTTTTAAATCTTTTTCTGCATCCACTAAACTGATCGTGTTTTCTTATTTTTCATTCTTCTCCAGTTAAAACTTAATCATATTTGCTCAATATTGGAAATAGTAGTATGTGTCCCAATAAACATCTCGTGATTAGGAAATTCATTACAGTCCAAGTAGTTTGCTGAAGCCTTATTTTTCACAATCTGTAAATAATGTTAGCGTTACTTTGGCATTACAATAAATATTAAAGCTGTTTGGAATTGAATATGCTACTTAGGTGTCTGCATAACAAAAGAATCTTATTGACATTATTGGTACATGAGATAAGGAGACATCAAACACACTCTTCTGTGTTTGGCAAACTAGGCTGATATATTTCATATAATGGTTACCCTGGTTTGGGGTCGAAAGTTATCTAATTAATATACTGATAAGCTATTTTATAGAGCTAATTTGAGAAGTACACTACCAAATGCTTTATTTATTTATTTATGATACAGTTGACAGTTAAAATATACTAGTTTCAGATGTACCACATGACAATCTAATATTTGTCTGGATTGCAAAATGATCAACACAAAAGGTCTAGTTAATATCCATCACCATACGCAGTTACAAAAGAAAGTCTTTCCCCATGGGGATGGATTTTAAAACATGCTCTCTTCATAATCTTCAAATATATAGTACTGTATTGTTAATTACAGTCACCATACTGTACATTACATACCCATGACTTAGTCATTTTATACTGGAAGCTTGTGACTTCTAGTATATTTGACCCTATTCACCCATTTCCCCCAATCCCTGCCCGCCCCGCCGGCCTCTGCAACCACATATCTGTTCTCCATGTCCTTGTTCTCAGATGTTTGTTTGTTTGTTTGTTTTAGATTGCACATATAAGTGAGACCATATGGTATTTGTCTTTCTCTTTCTGACTGATTTCACATAGCATAAGGCCATCAAGGTCCATCTGTGTTGTTGCAAATGTCAAGATTTCCTTCTTTTTATCATAGAATAAGATTCCATTGTGTGTGTATACCATATTTTTCTTATCTACTCATCTGTTAATGACAATCTGGATTCTTCCATATCTTGAATATTGTCAATAACAACACAAAAAGCATGGTGGTGAATATATCTTTGTGAGTTAGTGTTTTCATAAATACCCAGAAGTGAATGACAGTTTTACTTCCAAGTTTTTTTTGAGGAACCTCTGGACTGTTTCCCAATAGTGGGTACACCAGTTTACATTCCCACCAACAGGGCACAAGGGTTCCCTTGACTCACATCTTCACCAACACTTGTTACTCTTTTTTTTTTTTTTTTAAAAGAGCCAATTTAGGGACGCCTGGGTGGCTCAGTTGGTGAAGCATCTGCCTTCGGCTCAGGTTGCGACCTCAGGGTCCTGGGATGGAGTCCTGCATCAGGCTCCCTGCTCAGCGGGGAGTCTGCTTCTCCCTCTACCTCTGCCCTTCCCGCTGCTTGTGCTCTTGCTCTGTCTCAAATAAATAAATAAAATCTTAAAAAAAAAAAAGAGAGAACCATTTTACTAGGTATGAGGTAGCATTTCAAGTGGTTTTGATTTGCATTTCCCTGATGATCAGTAATGTCAAGCACCTTTTCATCTAGCTATTGGCCATCTATATATCTTCTTTGGAAAAATTTCTATTCACATCCACTGCCCATTTTTTATTGGATTTTTGTTTTGTCCTAGTGAGTTGTATGAGTTCTCTCCCAACACCATTTATTGAAGAGACTGTCTTTTCCCCATTATCTACTCTTGGTTCCTTTGTTGTAAATTGACCATATATGCATGGATTTATTTCTGGGCTTTCTCCTCTGTTTTACCTATGTGTTTGTTTTTCTGCCAGTGCCATACTATTTCAATTACTGTACCTTTGTAATATAGTTTGAAATCAAGAAGCACAAACCTTCAGCTTTGTTCTCCTTTCTCAAGATTTCTTTGGCTATTTGAGATCTTTGTGGTTCCATACAAATTTTAGGATTGTTTGTTCTATTTCTGTGAAAAAACAGCATTGCAATTTTAATAGGGATTGCACTGAATCAGTAGATTGCTTTGGAGAATATGGACATTTTAACAATATTAATTCTTTGCATCCATAAACATGGAATATCTTTTCATTTATTTGTGTCTTTTCAATTTCTTTGATCAAGGTTTTATAGTTTTCAGTGTACAAGTCTTTCACCTTCTTGGTTAAATTTATTCTTAGGTATTTTGTTATTTTTGGTGCAATTGTAAGTAGGATTTTTTTTCTTAATTTCACTTACTGAGAGTTAATATTTGATGTATAGAAATGCAACAAATTTTTGAATATTGAGTTTATATCCTGCAATTTCTTTTCTTTTTAAAATTTTTTAAATATTTTAAAAAGATTATATGTTTATTTGACAGAAAGAGAGAGAGTACAAGTGGGGGCAGGGGGCCGTGAGTGGCAGGCGGAGGAAGAGGGAGAAGCTGACTCCCTGGAGAGCAGGGAGCCAGACAAGGGGTTGGATCCCGGGACCCTGCGATCATAACCTGAGCAGAAGGCAGACAGGCAGATGCTTAACTGACTGAGCCACTCAGGCACCCTGTAGAATTTTTTATATATGATATCATGTCATCTCCAAATAATGACAGTTTTACACCTTCCTTTCCAATTTGGATGCATTTTGTTTTTTTATTTGCCAAAGTGCTCTGGCTAGGGCTTAGGGCTTCCAATACTACGTTGAATAAAAGTAGTGAAACATCCTCCTTGTCTTGTTCCTGATCTTAGAGAAAAATCTGTTAGCTTTCACTGTCGTGTATGATGTTAGCTGTGGGCTTATCATATATGGCCTTTATTATGTGGAGGTATGTTCTCTCTGTATCTACTTTGTTGAGATTCTGTATCATAAATGGGTGTTGAATTTGTTAAATGATTTTTCTGCATCTATTGAAATGATTATATGATTGGTATCCTTCATTTTGTGAATGTGGGGAATCACATGAAGTGATTTGTGGGTCGGAACCATCCTTTCATACCTGGAATATATCCCACTTGATCATGGTGCATGAGCCTTTTATGTACTGTTGAACTGGATTTGCTAATATTTTGTTGATTTTTGCATCTATGTTCATTAGGGATATTGGCCTGTATTGTTTTCTTGTTGCGTTCTAACCTCGTTTTGGTATCAGGGTGATGCTGATCTTATAAAATGAATTTGGAAGTGTTTGTCTTCTTTCATTTTTCGGAAGAGTTTGAGAAGGATTGGTATTAATTCTTTGAATGTTTGGTAGAATTCACCAATGAATCTGTTCTGGCTCAGGACTCTTATTTGTTGGGAGGTTTTTGATCACCGATCCAATCTCCTTGCTAGTAATCTCTCTGTTTAGATTTTCTATTTCTTCATGAGTCAGTTCGGTAAATTTTATATTTTTAAGAATTGGCCCACTTCTTTTAGGTTGACCAAGTCATTGGCATAGTTTTCATAGTATTCTCTTATGATCCTAATGATTTCTGTGGTATCAGTCACAATGTCTCCTCTTCCATTTCTAATTTTATTTGTATCCTCTTTTTTTTCCTTTGAGAAGAATAGTTAAAATTGTGTCAATTTCCTTTTTCCTTTGAAAAAAACGAGCTTTTGGTTTTATTGATCTTGTCTGTTATCTTTTTGCTAGGTGTTTTCTATTTGTCCTATTTTTTCTTTTTTTTTTCTTTTTTCCATTTTCTCAGAGTTCAATTCAACATTTTTATTATTTTATTTTTATTTTAATAGACTTGGTATTCACACGTCTTTAAAAAACTTTATGTGGTTGCCCTAGTTTTTACAGTACATACATTTAAATGATTTTGAGTTAATAATCAAATAATACTACACTACTTAACGTGTGGCATAAGAAATATGCTCATTTCTCATTCTTCTCTGCCATCACTGTACAATGTTCTTATACATTTTAATTCGACATAAGCTATAAACGCCTAACAGCTTTACTATTACTGGTTTACATACTGTTTCTTCTTGCAGGCAACTATTTCTCTCTAGATTTTGGGTTAGTTTGCCCTACAACTTCATTTCTCCGATGGGTTCAATTAAAGTCATCAATTTGCATGTTGCTCAACTTTTTTTTTGTAGTAAAGATGGGAGCAATGCTTTCTTCCTCTCTATATCCTCGAAGTTTTCCTAACTTTCTTTTAAATAATAAGAAAAAATTTCACATATTACGCTGCAAATTTGAATAAAAAGCATACTTTTGTATGTGCAAGCGGTGGTAAGTGGTGCCTCTGTCTTCTTGAGAATGTCCAGGGAGGCTAATGGCTTTGTTATAATTGTAAAAGCGCTCAGAGTTCATAAGTATTATGCTCAAGTGAACATTGACAAGTGGCCTCATCTTAAGATATTTGTCCTCACTGAAGCTATAGATCTTATTAGAGAAAATTATTCCTGGCAATTTATAATATTCTAACATGTCCTCTGGAGTCGGAACCAAGAGCGTCAAGAATCTCTTCTCCTCCTTTGAAAAGACGTGCATGTGTTATTGGGATACCCAGCAGATCTGGCTTCCATGACATAAGTGTTCTTTAACTAAGGTATAATATTCCAAAAATAATATGTTTGGAGTGCAAAAGGAAATGTAAATAATGAAAATGTTGCTTCATGCCTGCATGCTCATAAAGACACGGAGATAGAAAGCAGGAAAACAACGTGAAGTTGCTCCTGTATTAAATCGGTCAGCTTCTTAGCCAAGGGAACCAGTACTCAAGAATCAACAGCATCATCTACTCTACTTTCATAAATCCACCAAGAGTCCTAATTTTACTTTGCAATTTTTTAATGCTTTCTATGTGTATCATCAATGCTACTATGAAGTCACAACTTAATAATGTTTCATCATTGGTCTTATTCAATCAAAAACAGAAAGGAACAGCCACATTCACCCAAGATACGTGTAGATACCTTAGTTCCATTAAGTTAACTAAAATGTTTAAGGCACTGACCTCTTCCATAGTTAGAGCACCAGTCCCTTCCACTTGTGCATGCTTATTCCCCATTTCTTTCATTCAAGCTGTGTTTACAACACACCAGTATGTCTAACAACTGACTTCCCTTTAGTATTGGCAGCAGAAACAAAATAAGAAAATAAGTAGACGGGAGACAACAAGAAAATAAATAGGAAAAAAAAAAAAAGCAAAAATCAGGCTGCCAAATCGTGGCAGATAGCTTCCCCTGCCCAGGCAAACACCATTCAGAAAAAAACAAAGTAAATATTGTTTAATCTGGTGGTGAAGGGTAATTTACTTTATTTTCTATTTATAACAGTGGGGAGATTACAAAGTAAATAAGTTTCCATATTAGTTGACATTGAGCATGGCATTCTTCCTCAGAGGAAAGGGAAGGACAATGAACTAGAATATTATTTGTATTTGGGAAACTTCATTCAAGTTCCAAAACTGTCAGCTAAAAATTTCTTTACTTACCTGAGCCTCATTTCTTCATGTCCTTACCAAGGTTATTCTAAGTTGTAAAATGTTTGAGAAAATGCATCATAAGAATAAAATGCGATAAAACTGTGACTTATTTTAATTTTATATGTCCTTGTTGAAATTATTTGGGCAGCTTTAACAGTGGGCTTATCCTGAGAACCACATAATTTGAAGTCCAAAAATCCCATCACTCCTTTTTTTTCAATTTAAATTCAATTAGCCAATGTATTCCTCATCATTACTGTCAGATGTAGCATTCAAGAATTCATCAGTTGTGTATCTATCACTCTTAAAAATATTAGTAATTACACTGATGTGGTAGCAAAGAACTACTTCACTTAAGGTGCAAGACTTCATGGGGTAGAATCCCGGGATACCACCACTTGCTCTGACTCTAGTTACAAGCCAGAGCTAGAAACATTACGCTCTTTACTGTTTTACATGTTTAGGGGCATTTCACTGATTCCCATTTGCACTGATAGTACCCAAACCCCAAGATTCCTGCCAAGAATTGCCTTCCAATCTTATGGCTCGAAGATATAAATGCAATTACAAAGGATTTTTAAAAAATAATTCCGTGTTTTCCTTATTGTGGTAAATGGATTAGCGTTACTAACTTTGGCGATCTTAAGAACATCGTTCCCACAGGGGGAAAAAAATCTCTCATGTAAGCTTTTTCTTTTGACTTGCATTATCTTTACTTCAAAAAGTAATGCTAGGTTCCACTTTCGGTAATAACAGAGAAAGTTCATACTGGGCTGATTCTAAGACACGTAACTATAAATACTGTACAAATTTAAAAAAACTATCTGCAGGCATTGGAGAGCAAGCATTTTATTACTAAATGTTGCATAAACGGTGCAGAATCTAAGCACCTATTTGAACGAGGCTTAAAAGAAGTAAGCTGGATGTGAGCTTGTATCGAAAAGACAGATTGTGCTGTTTGGGTCCAATCAAGTTAATTACCTGGTAAAACAAACGAACCAAAAACCCAACAGTCGTTAGCAGACAATAACAGAGTCTCTGCAATGTGACTTTAACCCTATCCAGGGTATGATCCCAAATCACTCGATATATGAAAAAAAAATTTTTGCCTATTACTAAGAAAAAAATCAGTGGGAGACACTGACCCAGAGAGTTTGCGGTTGTGGGAATTAGGGGGCAATGATTTTTAAAGCTGCTATTGTAACTGAGCTCAAGAAGCTAAAGGAACTACGCTCATAATTAATTTAAAAAGGAAATGTTTTCAGAGGGAAAAAAAAGAACATGAAAAAGAATAAATAAAAATTCTGAAAGTGAAAAATTCAATTTCTTAAGTAAACATAAAATATCTTTAAAAATTGCCAATGGATGGCCTTGACGCTGGAATGAGATGATACAGGAAAAGTGACAGTGAATTTATTTATTTATTTATTTATTTTTCCCCAAATACTTTTATTTTATTTTTTCAGTGTTACAAGATTCATTGTTTATGTACCACACCCAGTGCTCCATGCAATACGTGCCCTCCTCAATACCCACCACCAGGCTCG